>JACFYI010002274.1:554871-565884 GCA_014898755.1 Handroanthus guayacan
AAAAAAAAAAAAACTTTAGTTTAAAATTACTTAAATACTTTGTCCAAAGAATGAATTTTCAAGTGAAACATAAAGTTATTGGAATACTTTAACTACAAATGAATTTTTGAATGAATATATGAGGAAAAGTAGCATGTGGCTTTTTTATGTCATGCCAAAGGACGTTCTACTACTCCTTTCTTTATTATGATATTTTTTATCCAAAAAAATGAGATTTCTTTCCTTGTTCAAATAGATTTTTAACCAAAAGAATGAGGGATTATGAAAATTTCCTGAAGTATATGAAAGTATAATGTTCGTTATTCACGTGCATATTTTTCCAAAAATTTTATTTGGGAATCACGTATTAATTCTTCAAATTGCATCATTTCTTTTAAAACCTTACTTGCCAGTCAGGTCATAGAATTTGATGCCACAACTACAAAAATTCAAGCCATGGAAATCTAGATTAATTTCCACTATATTTTTCAGAAAATTGAAATTATCACATTAATTATGTTTTGATAAACTAATTTTTTTTTTTAAAAAAAACAAAGTTACTATTAACTAGAATAAAGACCAACACGCACCGGTAGAAGTCGAACTCATGACCATGAGGTTATAAGACATTTTCTGACAAATTAAGCAAAGCTAATATTAAATGTTTCAAAAGAATGATTATTTCAAATATATATATATGAACGAACAATAAAGTTGTTCATCATCACATAGGATTATGAAAAAAACAAAATATGATTAGATTTAAGTCACTTAATGAGATGAGCAAAGGATCTGTTAATATTGTTTAGCTGGTTTACTTTGATCCAACCCAATCGCAAGACCTGAAAATTCAATTAGTTAATTCGTAGAATAATTTAGATGATCAAAATTAAACGAAGCCATCAACTTCAAAACTGATAAAATAATACTCATCTTTTCAACCATCATGCCAATATATAATTAATAAATCAATAGACAATAATAGTCAAAACCACTAGCATATAAAATAACTAACAAGATACTAAAGCTATTAGCTCTATTATATAGTTGAAAAGTAACCTCAGAACTACTATAGGGTAGAAAAAAATTCCAATAACACTAATGATTTTATTAGACTAATATGAATACTGTTTTGATAAGTCATTGAAAGGCATAAAATCAAAAGTTACAATTTATTTTCTCTAAATTTTAAAAGGGCTATTTGAGCAATCATAATGATCCAACTATTGATATTTTTGTCTTCATAGTTAATTTGAATACTGACTCTTTTAAATTGGACCACTTACTTACTTCACATGCTACTATTTTTTTCAACCTTGTTCAGTACCAAGAGTTCTACCACAGATTACTACTACAGAAGCTATTGTTATCTAGAAAGCTATTCGAATTTCAATCAATTGCAAGTCTATAAATTGACTTGCATTTTTTAGATAGATCTTTTCAATGACGTTCAGATGATTAATTAGTTATTTGGTGAAATTTTTTGGGGCATCCAAACTCTTCATTGAGTAATTGGAACAAATGACCTAAATAGAGATTCAAATTTATTTCCCGTAACTATAGTCAAATGGATTAGTCAAATGGATCATAATATGACAAAATGAGCCGATAGATTAGAGCATGATGGTAGAATTTCATTTGAGACCTTTCTTGTTTCGATCTTTTTGTGATGGGAGCTCCCTCTTATTGATGTAATAATGTTTCGACCAGATGAAGGCATGTTTGGCCAATTCATAAAAAGAAAATGGGGACTTATTACAGCGTTATAATTGTACGAAATACCAATGATTAGTGATACCATATTTTTATGCCCAAGAAAATTGAGTTGACTCGAGGAACCATGATCATTTTCATCTCAACTAATCAACTTTGGAGGCTTTTTTCCTTTTCTTTTCTCTTTCTTTTTTGAAAAAATAATCAACTTTGGGGGCTTTTTTTATATTTTGAGTCAACTTTGGAGGCTTCTCGGAACCCATCAATCAATAATTGGTCAATCATGGCGCAGTTACTTCAACTCACTGCCACGTGTAATTACGCCCTGGACCTCACGTCTCTTGCCCTACAGCCGCCCGCACTCTCAAACTTTCGAGTAACATTTTGGAATGCGGGGAAGACACCCACCCAAAGATATCGGGTAAAATGGAAGGGCATTTTCGTCATTTAAACTAACCAGTCAATGCCGCCGCAAATATTTTAAACAACAATCAGCTACACCTTGACTAGACAGACAAACCAATAATTTATCGCCACGTCATCTCAATATTTCTTTGACTGGTTATAATTTTCTGGTTCAGCATAGACCGAGTTGTATATAATTATATATACTCTTTTCCCCCCATAAGCCGCCGCTTCAGTTCCTGATCACTCTGGAAATTGAACTTTCGTCTGGAGTGAAATTACGAAAATGAACCATCTGGCGGCTAGAGCAGCAATGAAGCGTATCATCGCCGGCGGTAACTGCTACGCTTCGTCAGCAGCGGCAAGCGTACGTGTGTTATCAGCGGCTGGGTTGCAGGAGCAGGGGTTAAGTACAGTGGTGATAGGGTGGAGAAGGATGATGAGCACGGCGGCGGAGACTGCTGCACCGGCGGCGGTGGTGGAGAAGGACGACAAAAGCAATGGTGTGGAGAAACTAAAGGAGGAGAAAGGTGACGTGATGGTTTCGAGCTACTGGGGCATTTCGAGGAAGAAAATCACCAGAGAAGACGGTACAGAGTGGCCATGGAACTGTTTCATGGTAATATGAATTTGTATATACTGATATCATAGATTCATATTACTGTAACTGATGCATCTCTTTCCATGTTTTATCTTCTGACTATGCATTGCTACGCACACACACACACATACACGCACATATATATGTATATATACTTTTTCCGTTTTTCAGAACTGTTTTTTTCTGTCTTACTCTCGACTGATCGAAAGAACAGATCTCACGTCGCTTCGAATTTGAAATCACGATACGTTAGATTATTTTTCCGAAATCACGAAAGAGTTTAGAAGTCAGAAGCTGCCTTGACTTGTGGTTGCCTGTGATTTTGATCTATGATGCAACGGGCCAACTATCATTAGCTTAGCATATATGGTTAGAGACAGAGTTGGCAATGGATGGGTAACGGTAGGTTTTATCACTACCTGAACCCGTCGTACAAGGTTTTTTAAGTTTGAAAACTCGTCCTGGCCACTCTTACTTGCACCTTTTTTTTTTTAATTAAACACAACATGATATATAATTAATAAAATATTACTATACGATAATATAACTATAAAATTGAATAAAATTATTTTTTTCAAAAAATATATTTTTTCAAAATAAAATATACATGAAAATTGATCAAATACAATATATTTATCTAATATATTTTATAATATACATAACATAAATTTTACAATATATATACTGGGGCGGGTTCAAGTTTAACCCACCCCCACCACACAACAAAAAGAAAAAAATCCAAACCCAATTCACATGTGTGGTTTGAATTGTCATTCCTAATTATTAGCTTCCTAGTGATTAGCTTGGATCTTGAAATTTTTATTTTTAGATTGGGAGAAAATCGGATCAAAATCATATTTAAAATATATGAACTAGAATATGTGAATTAGAATATGTGAACGTGCTCTGTGGATCAATCACAATGGCTTCTAGTTGTTTTAATCTTGTGATGAATTGCCTACTCAAAGTATTCAAATCTCAAAGCAATCTGAAATAGTAACATGGTGATATTTATACGTCTTTAATTTCCATTGTGCAGCCCTGGGAGACATATCAGACTGACTTATCGATCGATCTTAGCAAGCACCATGTTCCAAAGACATTTCTTGACAGAGTAGCATATCGGACGGTGAAACTTCTTAGGATTCCGACGAATTTGTTATTTAAGGTTTGTTTCTGATTATCTCCACTTTTAGTCAAAATAATCCTATAATGTATTCATCTTAATTGATGAAGACCAAGTCAAGTGAATATGTTGAGTCGTGGCTAGGTTAGTCAATGGGGAAGGTAAGGTAATATCCTATCCAGACTTAAATGAAAAAATTTAATTTTGACCATTTTTCATCATACCTATATGGCTATACCCTATATATATATATATGCTGGTTTTAATATTTTCAAAGAGTCTCTACCCATAAATTATTCAAGGACCCATCTCTGCCCATAAATTATCCATGGACCCGTACACTAAAAATTAATCTTAGTACTCAAATTTGACTAATTTATTTGAAAATTAATTTACCTTGTGACTCAGAGGGTGTTTTGGGTGAGTTTATAAGCTCTTTAAAACATCTTATAAGATGTTTAAGAGCTTATAAGATGTTAAAATATGTTTGGTAAAATTTTTCAAAAAAAATCTTATTAGCTCCCAAAATAAAATATTAGGAGCTTATAAGCTCTTTTTAGAAAAGTAAGATCCAATGTCTTATAAATTTTAAACACATTTTATAAAATGTAGGAGCTTATAAGATGTTTTAAATAAGCTTAGCCAAACACCCTCTAAATGTATACTCAAAAATATATTTAAATCTAATATTGTGAATTAAAAATATTTTTCTCTGAGGAAGAACTCAAAACTAATTATTAAAGATAATCAACCGACACCAGCGCAAGCTTCCCTGGCACGCAAATTAGTCCGTCCATGTTCTTATAAAATTTCAATTGGATCCATTTCTCTTTTTACTCAAATTACTATTTTCTAATATATATCCAAAGAGTTATTTGATATGCCACAAATATACAAGCAATAACTCTACACACTTTATAAATAGTATAAATTTTATTAATAATGAAATTGAGGAATATGTTATAATTATAATTTTAATTAGTTATTTGTATTATATTTTATTTTATATCTAATTTTTTGTTATGCTTGTTATATCGGTTCATATTAAATACTAAATAATGTTTAGTTTGTTAATATTTCAAGTTGCAATTTTTAAAAATAATTTTTATTGCATAGAATATTAATTAATATAATAATTTAACATTTTGCTAACAATACCAAAGCTTTTGAACAACCGAAAATGATTGTACACAAACCAATGAATATTTTGACAACAAAGGATAAACCCTACTGGTGTTTAGATACTATAGAGTAAAGTCAATGGGTTTAGATAGCACTGGGTAGACCCATTCAATAGATCCAATGGGTCTTATTGGGTAGAGTAGATCATAGGGTCATTTGGATTGGGCAATCCTTGGATATGAGTATGGGTAAAATAAAACCCTACATAATTACGGGCTCTATGTCATTTTTTTTTTTCTTAACCGAAAAAGACGATTAATACATTTTCGGCCATGGCTATGTCAATTTGATTTTCCTTACTTTTAGACAATTAATGGGTAGATTGCGTGATAATTCCATTTAATAAACACCTTTTTGTCAACTCAATTACATTATTTGATAGAGTTTTTCTCTAGAATTATAAAGAATTTCATTCTCAATCCATATTCTCATTTTTCTTGCTTTAATCAATATCGGTTAATAATAATCTCTAAAGCACATTTTGAAGAAGAGCAACGTTTGCTAATGGGAAAATTACATTTTTCATTCTATAAGTATATATCACTTTCACTTTTGATCACATATGTATTAAATTAACAATTTTGATCCTGTAAGTAGTAACAATTATCAGTTTATGCCCGTTTTTAATAATTTTAGCCCTATAACTAGTAATAATTTTCCCGTCTTCCAATCAACTTAACTCGGTCTTATGCACTTGAGTTAATATTGCAAACAATGGGAGTATTCCGCAGAATCGGTACGGCTGTCGTGCAATGATGCTCGAAACTGTGGCCGCGGTTCCCGGTATGACGGGAGCAACGCTGCTGCACCTTAAGTCTCTACGCAAGTTTCAGCACAGTGGTGGTTGGATCAAGGCATTGCTAGAAGAAGCTGAAAATGAGAGGATGCACCTGATGACCATGGTAGAGCTTGTGCAGCCCAGGTGGCACGAGAGAATGATGGTGCTCACTGCTCAGTTTCTTTTCTTCAGTGCCTTCTTCAAAGTTTACTTAGCATCTCCCAAGCTGGCTCACAGAATTGTTGGTTATTTAGAAGAGGATGCCATTCAATCGTATACAGAGTACTTGAATGACATTGATAGTGGGAAAATCGAAAATGTTCCGGCTCCTGCGATTGCGATTGATTACTGGAGACTTCCTAAAGATGCAACTCTTAGGGATGTTATCGCTGTCATCCGGGCTGATGAAGCTCACCATCGAGATGTCAACCATTTTGCTTCTGTAAGTTTTGCTGACCATCTTGTGTGTTCTGCTTTTTATGCCTGTTTCACCTTTTTGAGCAACTTAGAGGGTGTTTGGGTGAGCTTATAAGCTCTTAAATATCTTATAAGATGTCATGAAGTGTTTGGTAAAATTTTTCAAAAAAGATCTTATTAGCTCTGAAAATAAGATGTTAGGATCTTATAAGCTCTTTTTAGAAAAGTAAGGAGCTCCTAACTTATTTTTAAGATATTAACATCTACTTTTATTTTTAACCATTTTCATTACAACATTACCATTACTAACATCTTATAAGCTAAAAGATCTTATTTTATCCAAACACTTTAACAACTTATTTTTAAAATAAGATCCAACATCTTATAAGCTCTAAAAACATCTTATAAAATGTAGGAGCTTATAAGATGTTTTAAATAAGCTTAGCCAAACAGCCTCTTAATCTTGAGAGAGCACAATTGAATGATCATAATTTAGGAATAGTTGCCTCCATGCCCTTGCGGTTTACCATAATTACCAAGACATTTCTTGAAATTTGAATAATTACTATCACACTCCCTATTATACGGTTCAACTAATGCATAATTATAATTACACCCCTAAACATATGCATGTATTACAATTATGCTCTCTAATCTAAGGGGTCTATTTGTAATGCTAAGAATTTTCAAGGGTGTGTAATAATAACTAGTGCAATGGTAATTATTCAAATTTGAGGAGATGTTTTGGTACTTATAGCGAACCTTAGGTGGTGTTGAGGTAATTATCCGCATAATTTATTGATTAGAAGTCTAAGGAAAATCATGGATAAACACATTGTTTCCAATTTTCAAGCAATGAAAAAAAAAAGGTAAAAATGGCATTTGGAAATACAAAAAAAAAAAAAAAACAAGCTTTTTTTTTTTGTTTTTTTTTTCATGTTAGAGCATATGTGTTCATTTCTCTTGTTTCCATTGTAATGGACAGGACATTCACTACCAAGGGAAGGAGTTAAGAGAGGCACCAGCTCCTATTGGATACCATTAATGATTTAATGTTTGTTCATACGATAAGATAACTACTACGGTGTGTTAGTTGAGTCATCCAACAAATAAGATCATCGGTTATGCGTGTAAGATGGAGCTATTATCAGTGTATCATTTTTATCATTCCAGGTCTCGTTTACTTTTGTAGATGGGATAAGTGTGTAATATATAAAATATGAGATTAAGTATAGGATGCGATTATTTTATAATAACAATCATGTGTTTATTTTGAGAGACTAAATCAGTGATATAAATCATGCCATGTTTACACTGATTGAAAAAATGAGAGTGATAGACACTAATTTCCCAAAATACCTTTCTAATATTAGAAATTCATATAAAAAGAAGTTAACATATTCCTTCCTATCTAAGAAATACATGTTTGAACTTACTCACATCTTCTTACTATTGCACACTCTTTATTTTCCGGGTGAAAGGTAAATTTTATTCAAATAGAAAGCAAAAACTATTAATAGTGGGGAAACCCCATCTGAAAAGTACAAATAGTTAATAAATAAACATCAGAAATGTCGTAAAATATGTCTTCAAGTTCTTCTTATAAAATTTGTTTTGGCATATGAAAAATATTCATGGAAAAAGAAAAACATTAATAACACTATCAAAGAACCCAGATTTCTAAATAAAGAACCATATATCTTTTGAAAGAAAAAGGAAAAGAAAAGCAAAACACAATTGCAAATGCCCTCGCTCGGCTTCACATTTTGGTCCTTGCACTTTTGGTCAAAGCAAGAGCTGATGAGTGGATAAAATAATCAAATCTCAATTGCGTTGATTAATAATCAAGAAAAAACTCATTTTAATACCGAGTCTATCATATAACATGGGTCTAGGACTCTCTTCAATCCCTATAAGTAAATTCTAAATTTGGCTTAATTAATCAATACATCTCAGCTTGTCAAGCAATGTAAACAAGCCCTCATGGTTTCAATATTTACGCATGCTACCATACGCATATGGACTTCCTTTCTTAATATTTGGAATTTGTTGTATTTTGTTAGAATTCTTATAATTATAATAAATTTTGATTCAAATTGCAAACATTAAAAATGTGTCAGAAAAAATTTTGAGAGCATGTCTTTTGATCAGAGGATTGGAAAAAAATTTGAACTTATTTCAGGACAAAAATAAATTTTATTATATCCACCAGTTCAAGATTTGTTTGTGATAACTCGAGAAAATCAAATTTTCTGCTCTTAACTAATTTTAATTGTTTTTTAGTGTTCACAAATTGTGCTTCTACTTTTGATTCTTTAAGTAAAATTATTTTTCACCTAACTTCCGCAAATTTTTTGTGCTTTAACTTTTATTTTTATACATTCTTAATTCTTTTAATGCTCTCCAAAAAATTTAAAATAAAGAAACACTCTTAATAGAAGTTTTTATCGTATTAGTGGCATCGCGTCAATGCTTATGTTATTACAAGTTATTTTTCACAATGATATAACAGTTAAAAAGCACAAATGTAAGGATCTCCAAAACTTCATGCTACTACAAGGATATACTACTTCCTCAGCAAGACAGACATAAATGATTGTGTAAAATGTAAATCAGCCTGAAGGGTCCAAAGGAAACGTGGCCAGTCAAAAAAAAAAAAAAAAAGACACAAGTTTATACCATATACGTCATGCCCACTTGCATAAGGTGTGTGCAGAACACTCAAATTTGCAGTCCCCCCTCCTGCAGTTCTTTCTCAAGAAAAGTATAAAAATGATTACGAATAATTACCTCTATGCCCATGAAATTTATCATAATTTTCAAATCATCCCTTGATGTTTGAATAGTTACTATTACATTTCTTATTGTATAGTGCAGCTAATGTGTAATTATAATTACACTTCTTGAATATATGCATAATTACAATTAGACCCCTTAGACTAATGTATAATACTACAATTACACTGCTTTTTATTTATGGACGTATTTGTAATGTTTAAAATTTTTAAGGAGTATAATAGTAACTATCCAAACCTTAAATGTAATGGTAATTATTTGTTGGATGTTGGCAGGCCAAATAAAGCTTAAATTGAACAAGGGGTAATTTTATATATTGATTAAATACAAAATACACTCAAAGTATATTTTCACAACACAACACACTCGTTCCTATAATAGAACAACTAGTTGGAGTTTCTGTTTCTCTCAAAATGTCTCTCTATCACGTTTCTATCAATTCTGTCTCTTGCTTCCTACAAAAGAACCCATATCTCTTATTTATAACAATTAGAAGCTTTGTTTTATAACTAAAAGACAAAAATGTTGCAAGTTGTCACTAGTTGTCGCTAAGTGTCTCTAGTTGTTATTAGTTGTTGCAAGTTGACCAAGTTAGTTCCAAGTTGGCGCAAGTTGATAAGAGGTGCAAGTTAGCAAATGATAGGCGCCCAAGTTGCGCAAATTGTCAATAGTTGTCAAAAGTTGGCAATCTTATCCGCTTAAGAATTCTTAATAATTAAGCAAGGCTTAGTTTAACTTTCCTAACATTATTCAAACAGCCTGGTATTTTAGTAATTATGGTGAACCTAATGGGTGATGAGGTAATTATCCAAAAAACTAATAACAAGCTTCTTAATGAATCAAGAACTCTTTCTTGCTCTAATATCTCCATGACCAAAAAGGTCTCTGCCGAAGGCGGAGTTGACAAATAAGTGCCGAAGACTTTTCAATCCAGCCAACCACAGCCCACAGGCCTAGAAACAAGTGACCCTACTCTCTCAAAATTAATTGGGAGCCGACTTGCTAAATTCTACCGCTCAAAGCTTTGGTCTCTTCTTCAGTCCAATCCATGATTGATATGACTTGACTAAATTATATAATTATATATGAAATATAGATTTTGTCTATAAATTATGATATTAAAGTTTATTTAAATAATTTTAGTAATTCCCCTAAATAATATAGAGAAATTAGAGGATTCCTTTATAATTTATGTAACTAGCACAATTTGTGAATTTAAAATTTCAAAATTTATTATATAATTCATAATAATTAATTACTTTATAATTAATTATAACTTGATTTTAAATTTTGAATAATTTTATATCCAATCAATATATATTTCATAAAAATAATTCAAATACAAAGTTATTCAGATTTTTTGGAACCTAACATGCCTTTATTTATTTTTTTCAAATTGTAGTCCAGTACTTAAATAAATCATGACGCAGCAACTCCACTTATCTGCCACGTGTAATCAGGCAGTAGACCTCACGTCGCATCCCCTGCAACCGCCGACACTCTCGAACTTTCCAGTATACTTGGAGCGAAGGTAAGACACCTTCCGGGTAAAATGGAAGGGCATTTTCGTCATTTAAACTAACCGTTGAATGCAACCTGACCATCGCTAAATAGGTGCACCTGGTCCTGACAGACCAACCAGTAATGTCTCGCCACGTTATCTGAATGGTTCTTCACGGGTAATAATTATCTGGTTCAGCATGCGCCGAGTTGTATATGTTTCTTTTCCTCCATAAGCCGCCAGTTCGATTCCTGATCACTCCGGAAAGTTGAACTTTGGTCTTGTGTGAAATTACGAAAATGAACCATCTGGTGGCTAGAGCAGCGATGAAGCGCGTGATCTCCGTCAGTAACTGCGGCCGCTACGCGTCGTCGGCAGCGGTGGGGGTACGTGTTTTAACGCCGTTTGATGCGTCGGCCGTGGCGGTTGGGGTGCAGGACCAGGGGTTAAGTATGGTGGTGATCGGGTGGAGGCGGATGATGAGCACGGCGGCGGAGCCTTCTTCATCGTCGGCG
>JACFYI010002274.1:574286-584888 GCA_014898755.1 Handroanthus guayacan
CCCACCGCGACTCCGTCGAATCCATGGAAGTTACACCCCCATTTTCCCTCTCCGATCCCTCCTCCGTCATCCGTATGCGCGTAGATTTCAATAATCAATATCTGTTTTCCCACTTTGGAGGCCAATTTGATTCACGAAATTGATCACGCCCCTAGATTGCTGGGGCATATCACTGAACTGATTTTCTGCCGACAGAATTCAAAGCACGTGTATACATTTTTCTTCCCTTCCTTTTCTCTCCTTTTTCCCCCCTCCTTTCGGGAAAAATACAACCGGACCAAAATGGAAAATGTAAAAACGACTTTCCGTTTTTTTTTAAACAAAAAAATAAAAGTATTCATATAATAAATAGATAAATAAAATAAAAAAAAAAAAAGAGGAAGACAAAGAAATGCAAAGTGAGATAAGTGAGATAACTAGCTTATTCGCATGCACTGGCACACAGTCCATATTTAATACGTATACATAAAATAGTAAAGATATATTTTATATACTAAATATGTACATTTATGATTTGTGTAGTTTAATAATTATATTTAATAAAAATACATAATTTAATATTAAAAGGATAAATTATTCAATTTTGAATTTTATTGGGTTATGATTGATTACTTAGAAGAGTTAATATTAATGGTTTTAAACAAAAAAAAAGTTAATATTAAGGAATATTTTAGATATTATACATGAAAATACAACTCTATAATAACTATGTAAGAGTCTGGTGCTATTTTTCTATTATATAGTATTTTATCATATAATAACTATATTAATTATTATTGATGAGTTGATGATGTATCTAGTTAGCTGTAGTATTTTACTATATAGTAATCAGATATTGAAAATTTTTCTATAGTTATTTTTAATATATTTGATTGAATATATCAATTGCTTATGAGAAAAGAAAAAATATAGTGACCATTGGAGGTTCACCCCAACAATACTTATATACAATATAAAATCTTGATATATTTTGGAACAATATATTTTGAGTATGCCTTTTGGGAAAAGAAATTCCATAAAAAGGTAAATTTAAATGATACCAAAAAAAAAAAAAAAAGGAAGAAAAGAAAAGAAAATAAAAGAAAAAAAGAAGAAGAAGAATCTAGTGAAATCATGAAAAAAGGTGTGAACTACCAAAAAGTGGTTTTATGTGTCATTTTCAATTTTTCATAGTATCAACCTAATTCACGTGACGCATTGCTGAGCGTATGCCGGTGCAGTCAAACCTATGAGTGTCAAAATTTAAAATATGTAAAGAATGGAATAATTTAATTTAAAGTGCACACTCAACATAAATAAAAGCTAGAATAATTATTTTTAATTATTACAATATTTTGCAAATTATTATATTTTGATATTCAACATAAGTGAGGAATCCATAACCGCTAATCGAGAGTATATTTTAGGTGAATTCTAAGTCCATACAATAGTCTGTAAGCCGTATTTGTGAATCAAGCAAACAACAATGGGTATAATTATATAACAAGTTCATGTTTACAAAGGGATTTGAACCCGGATGATCTCTAAAAATTTTACTTCACAAACTAACTTGACCAACTCATTTGACAAATATGGAAGACACGTACTCATTCTTGTTAAATGGGTTTTGAAAATGAAATAATTCTAAATGAATTTGAAATTTCAATTTGATAATAAATTAATTTATCAAAAGAAAAAAAATCGCAGCCACATTCATCTCATGACTCACGCCTTGGAAGCCGAAATCTTCGATTTTTTGTTGTTGTTGTTTTTTGTGTTTTTATTTGTTATTTGTTTTTTATTTTTGTTTTCTTCTTATCAATAAAGTTTTATATTTTATACTATAAATAAAGTATCAGTCTTGACATATATCTTTTAAATAATGTCTCTAAAATCTTCTATTCATAAATTACCATCACATCATTCAAGCATCACTGTATATCATAACAACCACATTGCCATCGGCAAACCTTGTTATCATTACTTGATATATATGTATAAAATAAATAAAATATTATTAAAATATAATACACATTAAATTAAAATATGATTAATATTTTTCATGTAATACATAATTTAAGAGAAAATTTGATTATGGATGATTATTAGATCAAACTTAAGATTAAGGGCATTTTAAAAAGAATACATGAAAATATATAATAGAAAATAACTATCTTTACTTCTTACACTTTATTTATTGTATAGATACTTATACATAAATTGTGTATTATATGTTAAGATCTACACATAGAGTATGCACAAGGTAACAAATTGCCAAAATATTATTTAAGCAATATTGTTTCAATATATTTTACTTCTTTTAAATAAATGAAACTAGCGTTCAATACAAACTCGATGTGTGCACAATAACATAATAATAATATAAATTTTTTATATCGAGAATGCCACATGTTTTTAGTGATTAGAATATACAATTTTAATATATTAAATATAATTACATATATAATCTAATATAAATGAAAAATTATTGGGTTTTGAGTGGTTATTGAAATATGTCAAGATTAAGGGTATTTTATGAAGCATACTAAATAGGAGCTCACGCTTTATTAAAAATTATAAATATGGAAATAAAAAAAGGAAATAGTATGATTATTTAAAAATTTTAATTAATAGTATTTGTCGTTCATAAAATAGTGGACTGGTTGTAGTTGTAAATAATAAACATTTAAAATTAAAATTTAATATCTAAATTATTTGTCATCTTAATTTTGACACAAAAATATTTTGGTTTTTTTTAATAATAATATTAGATTAGGAACAAACAGCATAGTGGCACAAAAACTTACAAGAGTTTAATGTGTAATCTAGTTGGTTATTGCTTTTTGGCTATGTAGACATAGATCACACATGAGTTAAACATAAAAATATTTACTTTATAATGTAATTAATTGATTTAACCTCAGAAATATGATCATATTTGTTATGTGATTGATTGGGTTCAATATATGCACTGAATTTTCATTTTTCTATATGTTCTAAAAATATCAATAATTATGTATAAACTTAGTATTAATTGACGAGGTTCCTTTAAAAATAGTTTGAGAATGTTTTTGGTCTTTAAGCGAAAAGCTAAATGTATCTCCAATTAGGGCTATATAAATCAATATATTATTCCAATCCAAATCATATGACATTTCGAGTTGAAAGTTGATGGGTTGGGCTTGGATTTAGACCACAGGAACTATCACATTCTTGGATCTGGTTTGATTCTTTTTCTTTTATAAATTAAATAAATAAATATATATAGACTATATATAATATGAAATTTAAAACTCTTAGATAATTATTTTTATACTTCGACAGTATATTTTTAAGTGTTATACCCAAAATACCTTTAATTATTAACTCACCTGTACTGACTGTCCTTTTGGTCTGTCCTGAAAATCACGTTTGTTCTTTTGGAAACCCATTTTCAAGGAACTCGTAAAAACAAAAAAAAAAAAAAAAAAGGAAGAAGAGAAAATCACCAAACAAGCTCTTTCAGTTTTTAAAGGACAAATAAAATTATTTCAGCAAGTTTAAAAAGAATTCTCACCCTTATATTTATATCAAACATATTAATCATATTGTAATTATTAAATACACAAATATTAAGTATTCATTATTATGTGCAGGCATTGGGTCCGTAACACAAGCGAGTTTATATTAACTTTCAGTTTAAATTACCACTTAAAATTGCCAATAAACAACAAAAATGTTGAACAAAGTATACTAGGAGGCCTCTACAAGACACATATATATAACAAAACTTATTTAAGCATAAAGATACTCTAGCAAATTTTAGTTCTCAAAACTTGCTTCATTTTATGATACTTTATTTGCTACACCTTCCTGCATGGATGACTTAAATTTAAGACATAACAAAATAAGAAAATTCTTTACTATTTTGATGTCTGTCTTCAAATTGTATGAATGCTAATTTTTGTATTAGAACATGCATTAAAAAACAAAATGATAATTTTGTCATAACTATTTAAAACAATTATTTTATTTTGCTATGTCTTATGTATTTATTAAATTTTGTATTAAATAGCAAAACTATTACAAATAAAAAGAACCACGCTATGTGGATTCAATGCTTACTGAACTAAAATTAGGTTAAGTTATTTTCAAAATCTCAATTTTTTGGATTGAACCAACAATGAGAAAAAATTGCCCAATTTGCGGAATACATCTCGATTTCTAACATTAAGACAAGGAGAGAAGTAAGTGATGTTATTAAGATTGATTTGTATATGGATAATTACATTGATATCTCCTAAGATTTTGTCTAATTACAGAAACATTTCATGTGATTTTGCGAAAATATAATCACACCTATTGTATATTACAGTTTGACCCATGAAAATTAATGTATTTGATTGAAAATATTACAAGTGAGCCTTTTATTAATTTGATAGTGTTATTATAAATTTCAAAATACAAGAATTATATCTGTAATTTAGTCAAAATACGAGAATTTTATCTGTAATAAAGTCAAAACTCAAGCGATGTCGAGGTAATAATCCCTTAAATCTATCTCCAACCATAAAAGGAGGAGAAAAATGAGTGATATAGTTAAATTCTCTTTGAATAGATTTGGTCTTTCTTTTCTACTTACCATTTTTAATAAATTAAATAAAATAACTGTTATTATAAAACTAAATATCATCAGAAAATTGATATTTCTGACTTAGTAAGCACTGCTGCTGAAAACACTATATAACAGTGTCTACTTGTGCCCCCCCAACTCACTGTATTTCATTTCATCACTGGAAAAAAGAGGAATGAACACACTCAATTCTTACAATAATAAAAATAGTTATATGGACATATATACATAGATATATATATATATATATATATATATAGATGTAGGCCAAGAGTCATAGAGATAGGCTGCTTTACCCCTTCTTCAATGGCGTGAGTGTGTGTTTAAGTCTCTTTTTGTATATATGTAAAACATATATACGATCTTTGCATGCTTCGCCAAGTATTTTTTTTATATTATATGTAGAAAACCCAAAACCATAATGGGGTAAGAAAGGAAAAATCTATTGAAATTTCAGTGTCCCAATCCTATTTCTATAGTTATTGTTAGTAATTTTGTTTACTGAGACCGACCCAGATGGTAAAAAGCCGTAATTTCTAATGGGTTCACATTGTTTTCTCTTCTTTTGGAAGTTTTTTCATGCGGGCACTTTGATTCTTAAGTTGTTTTATTTGGTTCTGTTGTGAAAGCTTTTAATATTGTATCTTTTTTTGGTCTTGTTCTATTTCTGCTTTTGCTGTTGTTGTTAATGTTGTTGTTTAGTTGTTGATTGAGGGGATGAAGATTGAGCAGAGGAGTGAAGAAAACATGAATGTTGACGATGATGATGAGTTAGAAGTGGTACTGAGTGAGATTCCTTATGCGACATCATCATTTATTCTTGAGAAGATACTTAAAGATGACCATCATGATCATGCTAATCTTGTTAAGCATGGTTATGATCATGCATCATTTGAGACTCAAAACATGAATGGTTATGGTCGGGGTCGGGGGCGGGGGCGGGTTCATGATATGTATGATGATGAACGTTTGAAGCATCAGTACGCATGTGGATCCGCCCCTTTGGGTCGACTTTCTTGCAATGGCTCCCCTCGTTTGTTCTCCAGTGATGGCCATTCATCTCTTGATATTGGATCAAAATCCCACTTGATTTCTGGCTATGGATTTTGTTTGGATTTCAAGAAGGCCAATGAGACCAATGCGATTGATTCTTTGAATTCGTCTAAGGATTTTAGTAACATGTACATTAGTGATGAGCAAGTGGGATTTTCCGTATGCCAGAATGGTATCCAATATAGTGAGCAATCCCTCAATGGGGCTACCGGGGTGAGTTTTCAAAAACATGTAACGAATGATTATTATAGGAAGGGTTTTAAAGAGAGTCGAGGATTTAGTCTCTGTCATTCGAGAATGGCTAATGTAATGGGATCACATTACTCCCCTCGTCAATCCAGATTTGAGAACTCTGCTTTGAGTCCTCGATTTAGAGATAATGTTCTGGTTAACAACAAATTTCCAGTGGGACGAGTGATATTAGATGCATCAGTATCACCCTCTTTAGATACTCCCTCGGTCAGCGATACTTCATTCTATCCTTCACAAAATTATCAGCTAACACCTCAATATAATGAAGTAAATTTACTTCAAACTCTGCCATTTGTATCTAATGGAGGTCCACAAGCCTTTACGAGGGGACAAGGCATAAACTATGGGATGACAAGACATGCACATACTAAGATGTATAGGTCACAACCAGACCAAGACAGTTTCCAAAGTTCGAGGATGTATAGTCCTTACACAATGACACCAAAGTGTAGCTCTCTTGCAGAAGCTCAAGGAAGCATACATCATCTAGCAAAGGATTACCATGGTTGCCGGTTCTTGCAAAAGTTATTTGATGAAGGAACTCCTTTAGATGTGCACATAATATTCAATGAGATAATCGATCATGTCATTGATCTTATGATGAATCGATTTGGAAATTATCTTATGCAAAAATTGTTGGAAGTATGCAACGAAGAGCAGAGAATGCACATATTGCATAAGTTGACTGAGGAGCCAGGGGAGTTAGTTAGAATCTCTCTAAATACACACGGGTATGTTCATCATGTCTTGCTTTAATGTATTGTTCGACATGTCTATTAAAGAATCTATTCCTTTTTGTATCAGCACTCGAGTGGTTCAGAAGTTGATCGAGACAGTTAAGACAATTCAGCAAATTTCCATAGTTGTTTCAGCCCTTCATCCGGGATTTCTGACTCTAGCCAAAGACTTAAATGGCAATCATGTTATCCAGAGATGCTTAGAACGTTTTACAAACGACGATATTAAGGTAATTACTCGTAAATCTTTATTGAGCTTGAAAGGTGTTTGATGGTATAGTGCACCTGTCTATCATTAACTTATTAGTTGCATTGCTCAATCTTCCCTGACATTGTATCATTGTTTCCACGTCCTCATTTTCGCGTAATAGTTTTTTTTCTCCTTACGTTGTTGTCGTCCTATATGTCAATTACTTGTACTACATATGTTTTTAACATTTTTTTTTAACAATTTGATATTAATATGTCCATGAATTATTACAAGAAAATATGTTGACATCAAACAACCACCGTGAGTATATATGTATGAATGTGTGCATTTCAAGATTGTGAGAAACCAATTAGGAAGTTGTTCTGAGACATGCTTGACAACTTTGAAGGTGGTTGCAACTGCTTTTAGAAGTACTTTTGAGCTTTCAGCTTTAATTAAGTTATTTTGTAGTCTACAACTAAGCTGAAAAAAAACTTAGAGCTAAAAAAACAACTCTCACCCAAGTCTTGCAGCTTTTGGTTCTTTTAACTATTATTATTTTCAGACAGACAACTTTCTCTACAGCTTTTTTCACAACTTTTCACTTTTCTAAATTCAAAAGTTTTTGCAGACACTCCGCTTCATTTCCTTTAAAAAGTCTTTTATGCACCTGAGCCACTTTTAAGTCCTAGAATTCACATGTTATTATTCATGTAAGCGAAGCCATACTCGGGTTGGCAAATCCAGAATTTTGTGACATTAACGGACTTTTTTTTTATTTTTTTTATTTTTTTACTTTAAGCTGTTCGATTCTATCTTACCATATAATACTCTATTTCCAGTCCTTCTTTGTTGCTGCTGCAAAGCACTGCGTTGACATTGCAACACATCAGCACGGATGTCGCATTCTGCTGCATTGCGTCGACTATTCAACTGGGGAGTATCAAGCAACATTGGTCGCAGCGATTTCAGAAAACGGACTTCTGCTCGCTCAAGATGCTTATGGGTAACCAACCATATTATTCTCATATATAGTAGCCATCTTTATACTTTATTCTTTTCCATTTTTTAAATATTTACACTTCTTACCAAAAAATTGACCTACATCACATGGAAACATTTACATATGTTTGACGAAAAAATAACTGAACTTTAGTCCACATATTTTTACATCTCTCTTTAACCTTTAGGTTTGTGTAATGTTGATAATAGTTAGACCCTTTTTCATATTCTTGTCGAATTGTAGTAAACAATCAAAACATGCACACAAGGCATCGAGATTATTATCGTTGTTATTTTTTTTTTTTTCTACCATCACGTTTCACAATTCATATAGTTTTCTATACATTGTTATTATACTTCCTGAACGTAGAATTTAATTTTGAGGGCAGAAATTATGTTGTTCAATATATTTTGGAGCTTAAGAACCCACGTGCCACATCTAAATTGACGTCTCAGTTTGAGGGTAACTATGTGAATCTCTCGACACAAAAGTTTAGCAGCCATGTGGTCGAAAAGTGTCTCAAAGAATGTAATGAAGAAGTCCGAGCGAAGATCATCCATGAATTGCTCTCCACTACTTACTTTGATCAGTTGCTTCAGGACCCACATGCAAATTATGTTATTCAAAAAGCTCTCGACTTTTCAAAGGTATTCTATTCAACGATCTCTTATTTGGTTTCCCTTAATTTCTTGTGCCTAATTCAGTATTCTTGAGAGGATATTGAATTTTGTATTTGAAAAAGATTTTAGTAGGCATTTTTGAATTAGATGACGATTGATAGAGGAATCTATGGTTAATGCTCTTTTTACGTTATTGGAGAATAGGGTCATGTGTGCTTTATACCATCCATCACCAAAAATCCACATAGATACATAGTCACATGGGGAAAGAAAGAAAAAACCTTAAATAAAATATGAGTGAAATTTTACGTTGTGGGATTCACTCCAAGAAAACACTTTTCACTAAGAGAAAATTTGTCATGGATAAGAATTTATCACAAATAGACGATGATGAAATTCTAATAGATATAAAAAAGAAGCAAAATATCTATGTATGATGATGTTCATGATGAATACATTATAAGCTTCTATAATGTTTTTTCAATTTGTGATGATAAAAGTTAGTTTTGTAATAGGCTTTAATTCTTTCACAGGGCTGATCAGTGACAATATATATATATTAATGGATCTATGATGAAACAAAATTCATTAAAGTACCATGTTTCTGAAGGATTATATTAAATTTGTAATGGATTTTTCTATTAGTAAAGAGGGCATATTATTGTAGTGGAAGTCGTCTCATTCTCATGTTACTTTTTTTCACTAACTACATTACCTCTTCGTTTCAGAATTTGCTTATTACTCGCGTGACATTAAATTTTGATCTCTTATTTGTTTTGAAATCAGGGACACCTCCATAATTCTTTGGTCTATGCTATTGAGTCGTGCAAGGCAATCTCACGATATAGCCCCTTTTCCAAGAACATTTTCTCCAACAAGCATTTGAAGAAGTGATGTACGATCTTCACTCATCCAAACTCGTGTTTCTATCACTTTATGCTTGCCCGTGATCGTATGTTTTTGTCAATTTCGCTCGTTGGATATTTTATTACTCTAGGTTTTTGCCTATTACGAAGAATGTAAAGATAGGCAATGGTGCTTTTGGTCGCTTTAAAACATTGAAATGAATGTCCTAGTATTATTCTTGTTGTCAATGTACATTCATTATGGCGTTTATTTTGTTGCTCGTTGCAATGTACTCGTGTTGTTTTTGTTGTCAATAAATGTTCATAATTTCTATCTCCTTGTTTGCGGGATATTTTACAATTGGAAATTGGATCCTGTATTTCAATTTCTGCTTCATCTTGCATTTCATCCCACGGCTATATGTCAAAGGATGCATCCACACTAGATATATTTATAAGAAAATATTATATTTGATTTGTATTTATTATGTAAAATAAAAGATGAAACACTATTTACAATATAGGATCAAAGTCAGTAGGCAATAGAGCTAAAGGATATTCCCCTCAGTACTTCACCTCTTTAGCTGTAAGTGCCAACAACTGGCGTTTCCAGTGAATATATAGCTGGAAAACCAAGAGCCTTTTTGTTTGTATTTTCAAGCATCATTTTTTCAATTTTTTACTATTTGAAGAATAGAAACCATTTGTATATATCTTTTGACATTGAAAATATCTTTTATTTTCGTTTTCACTTTTTTAACACCTACTTTACTATTCTTTTAATATATCAATCAAATTCATATTTGATTTGACATACAGTACCCAATATTATTTAAACAAATAAAAATATATATATTTTTTTAAATATACGTCTTCTTTATGGGGGGTAAAAATAAATGTAACCTCTTTTCATCCCTATACCTATTCTATTTGTAATTTTTAAGCAAGTCATTCAAATTCATTTTCATTGTCAAGTAAAAATCAATAATTACTTTTCAAATATTAGAAAAAGTAGAAATTGAAAATCAAAATGAAAGCACAACCGAATGGGCACGGACATTTAACTTTCATGTGCATTTTTAGTCTTTTCTTTCCTTCTTAGCTCAAGAAACCCATCTCTTTCTCTCAAAAAAGCCGGTCATTTGAAAAATTATTTTAGTCTTTTTGAATGAAAAGATGAGAAAACGACAAGAATGCTTTGTAATGAAACATAAGAGTGATGTGCTAATTTTTAATTATATATTTTGCATAAAAACATATTTATAGGAACAAGTGTTTCGGAGTTTAGGTTGAGAAGTTGAGTGCCCTTTT
>JACFYI010002274.1:584988-602929 GCA_014898755.1 Handroanthus guayacan
TTTTTATCTCTTACAACGTAGGCCCCCGACCTCGTAAGAATTTTC
The DNA here is from genome assembly GCA_014898755.1 of Handroanthus guayacan. Lineage (NCBI taxonomy): Eukaryota > Viridiplantae > Streptophyta > Magnoliopsida > Lamiales > Bignoniaceae > Handroanthus > Handroanthus guayacan. Next base: position 585,034 of record JACFYI010002274.1, read on the forward strand.
CGCAACACGGGTTGTGGCTTGGAAATCTCCAGTCCAAATCCATTTGATTGAAAGTGATTATTTACCTGAAAAGTCAACCACGATTAATCATTTTCCTTATAGTGTAAGCCAATCGGATTACCAATGTCAATCTACTTATCCTACAAAACCCGTGATCATGGGAGTGGTTAAGCATGCTTTATATGCTTTTTTTTCCTTTTTTAATAAATGGGTCGATATCAGATAAGATAATGACGTTTTTTTATGGGCCCATTTGATGTGATATGTAGGGGTAAAATGCAATTTCCCTCGTATGGAATAAGAAATGTGTAAAAAAATTCTTTTCGAAAATATAATAGTACTGAGACTCTTTGTGATTTTAAAAATCATGCATAATACTCATTTTCATTAGGCAATGTGACTCACTCACATGTTTTAAAGCTAATTTTATTATTTTAAAGTTTGCAATTTCATGTTTGATCTTTGTAATGCTCACAAACGTGTCTTATAGTTCCTTTGGTTAAAAGAAGGAGCAATGGAAGAGTAAAAAAAATTCAACAAGAAAAAGAAAAAAAAAAAGTAATTGTGATTAAGTTTTAATGCATGTGAGCATAATATATTTACTAATATGGGGCAAAAATGATATTTCATGGGCCAAAACCCAAAATCATAAAATTTGCTTCAAAGTGCACGTGAGAACCACATTGGCTGATGGAGTGGAGTGTAATGCAAGATTTTTAAAATCACAAGAGGTGTCAATGTTTATTATTTTCTCACATGGATTTTTTTGCACACTTTCTATTTCATGGTGGGTAAATTGACAATCAATTCCAAGATTAGACCGTCGAAAATTAGGCTACGAAATGATCTCATACCTTGTTTCATATGAGAGATTATGGATGAGATTCTAACATGCCACAATTTTTACTATCTCTTCCTTTTGTTGCTGTTGCTTCTTCTTCTTCTTCTTTTATTTATTTATTTATTTACTTATTTTGTTTTCTAAAAAATACTAGATCTCTTATTTGATATGATGTACTAATGTGGACTGAGACAATAATTTACATTTTGTCCATTAACATGCAATGATTCCACAACAAAAATGAACATGGAGGAAAATGATGACATGACATATTGAAATTTTGGGACCAATTGAGTAATTTGACAAGTAATAAAAGTTAATGACAAAAATATAACTACAGAAAATACTGTAGCCAATCATGCTCCAGAAATTAAGTTGTTATCAGTTGCTTTCAAAGTTGGTTGTTTTTCTCTTTGCGCGTATAGACTAGTGGAAAATGCGACATGTGAATAGACACTTGAATTTTTTAATATTTAGTCCCTAAATTTGGCTCAGTGGATGCCTCTATCTTGCACTTGATTGCCACAATTTATTTAAAATTAATTATAATTGTTAGCAGTCCTAACAGTATTATTTCTTTGTGTCGAAGTGTCATTTTTATTTTTATTTCAAAAAGTTAGTTTGTCCGTGTGTTGGGATTATCTACAAATTTGGAACTTCAAAGCAATGATTTTGAAAGTTTTCTTTCAATAACAAACTTGAATAACTATTATTTATGAAAAGGATGAAAATAATTATATATAAATTTTTATTTTTAATATTTATTTTCTTGTGATAGGGGTTTAAGGATACTTCCTATACTGCCCTTACTATTGGTAAGACCCAGAAAATCAATATATGTCCTTGAACTGGCTCAACTTTATAATAGACATCTTTATGGCCATTGATCTCAGTCATCGTACGATAAACGCATGGAACTTTGCCAACTTGCCCAATATTTATTGAATACTTGGTATACCACTGTAAATGCTAAATACTAGGTCCAAGTATGAAAATTTTGGGTTCGCCATGATACCTTTTCTTATTGCCTTTCATTGGTCTTGATGATACTTAGGATTGTTCTAAATTTGAGAAATCAAAATATTTAAGACAGTTGATGTGCTAGTATTTTTCCTCTTATCTTTGGAGGGTTTCTTTCGAACAAACCTCCCATAAGATGCATGATGACAGGAAAATACCTTAATGTGGTTGTGTTTCTACGTCAACAACGGGTCTGAGATATAATTATTAACACCTTCTGTGAGAACGGATGGCCATGTACCAATTCCCAAGACCCTTGATTGAGAGACTATAATGTTATCTAATGTTATTCCACATCGGAGGAGTTGACATATTTAAAACAATTGGTAAACTAAGACAGATCTCTGAAGAGATGCCAGCGTGGCGGGGCGGGGACGGGGAGTATCCCCTTCCCTCACCCCGTGAAGAAAGATTAATTCCTATCCCCGTCCCATGATCCGTGGCGATGGAAAATGAGTACCCATCGTGGGGAGTTGAATTCCCGCGAATATTTGCAGGTACCCATTAACAAATTAAATATTTTAATAATTCTAAATAATATTTTAATTAAAACTTTAAAAATCATAATTCAATGAATCAAATTAATTTGTAAATGGAAAATAATAAAATAATGTCAATAAAAACATAAGACCTAACATAAAAAAGAGTTTAATATAATTAATAAGTACAAAATCTTAAAAATATAATATCGTTTAAATATTTAATTAATAATTATAAAATATAAGCGGGTAGCTGATACCCGCCGGTGGGTGGACTAAGATTCTCGTCCTTGCCCCATATCATAAATGGGAGGAAAAATTTCTCGTCTTGTCTCGGTGTAATTTTGTCCTCCATACTCGTTATAAACAGGTAAATCCCACAGATTTAGCTAGATCTCTTACTCCTAGATACCCTTTTTCATAACAAAATTCCCCACTGAATTCGTGAAGTAAAACCTGAAAATATAGAAGGATCAATTCCAACAAACATGATAATGCATCTACATTATCCACCTATATCCAATAATAACAACCCAAGTACCAAATAAATTTATGTCTGCTATCCAACTCCTTTGGGGCCAAGTAAAAGGCAAACATATCCCTCCTCCCACTTGCTATTAGACTTCTAAGAGAGGCCGCAGAACCAAACACAGCCCAACCATGTGTCTACTTCAGTAACACAAACACATATCTGGCTAGTGATACATCGTACATGGGATTGGGGCCCTTGTTTTTGATTTTCATCTGCTTATAATAGTTTCTGACTTTCTGTGGACGCAATTAATGCATTATCTCCAAACTGAAAATTTCTGTCACGGACAACTGTGTGGCGACGAAGGTGGACTTTGCTATAGGATACGTCAGCATAGTCTCTTCTTCTTTTTCTACTTGGCTTGTTCTCTTTCGGGTCTAATTTTATATAACCAAACTAAAAAATTATAATCTAAAGGGAGGTTATGATCTGATTACGATAACAATTGTTAGGTTTTTTAAGTCGCTTTAGCTATAATTATTCGATGCACAAGTTAGAAAATGTGATATCGAAGCCCTTCTGCGAGATTGCATCCATCTTCCCTTAAAATTTATGTTTTATGAGAAGGTTAGTAGTTCAATTCTTATTTCTAAAAAATTTAAGGAAAAAAGCTAAAAAACGTGATTTACAAAGTAAAACCTAATAAATTGTAAGTTGCCTTTATTTATCGCTAGGATGACCATTTATATTTTTTCCAAATGCATTGTTCTGTCTAAAGTTATATAGTGTCATTATGTGACTTGCTGTGACATTGAATCTACAACTCATAGTTTTGGTTGTACTTCCTTTTAAGGCCGTATTATATTGGTATGACAAATAAACAGACGTGAATTATTATCCTGTTTTGGGATTTTTGATATTTTAGAAACATTTTAGCCATTTCTTCCTTTTTCAGGCTAGACCCACATCACATAGATATCACATTCAACTCATCATTTGCTTCTTAATGCATTATTCAATATATCAAAATACCAAAAAATAAAAATAAAAAATCCAATAAATTCAATAAATAACAATTCCGAATAATTTCAATAAATGTACGCAAATTTATTACCAGAAGTTCTAGTAAAACTATTCTTATTTATTTATTCTTCTATTCCTAGAATAATCTCCATACCAAATATTACCCCCAACAAACCCCAAAGTATCATAATCACAAAATTACTAAAATAAAAACCAATTATCACCATCATTAACCCATAGCCCTACCCCAAAGGTTACCCAAAAAATAATAAAATAATAAAATAATAGTCCAAGTCTAAAACTCGAACAAGCAAACTGCAAAGGCCCAGTCCATCTGTCCAAAGCCCATTCCTCTCAATACCACGTGCCCCACCAGGTTGCCGGTCCAAGATATCCACCGACACGTGTCAGCTGCAAAATTCAGTGGAGTATGAGAACCAATCAGAATGCAGAAAGAGATCGTATCTCGAACCGGACTCTCAACCACGAATTCTAATACCCACCCGGTTGGTCGGCCGCCTGTCTCCGCCACGTGGCGGTTTCTGGCCAGAAAAATTATTTATTCAATTAAATATTAAAAATTACAAATATAATACTCCACTGCCATACAAAAGTCTTTTTTTGGTTATCTCTCTGTGTGTCTCTAGAATCTACTAGATTTGGAACTTGGCTGATTCAGAGTTAGGGTTATTGGATTTGATCGGAGAGGTTGAAGATTATGTTTTCGGTGAAATTTTTGGTTTTTGTGCGGTGAAGTGTTTTTCCGGTGAGTTTTCCGGCGAAGTTCAGCTGGTTGAGTGTTGGCTAGCTACAAAGCACATATCAAAGGTTTTTTTCCATTTTTCTTTGTTCTTTTCTTTTTTTGTTGTTGTTGTTTAGATTACTGAATTCATTTTTCGATTTGAAGTTTGGTTGCTTGCTTCGAAATTGGAATCAAAAGGAAAAAAATTGGAAAATGGAGATGAACTTTGTTCTTACTTTACCTTCAAATTTAGGGACTCCAGACAATTGAAATCGTTGATGTGCTGCAGGGGATTTGTTGTATCAGATTTGCTATCTGGAACTATTTTAAATTTAAAATAGCTTTCTTCTGGGGAAAATAATCTTTTTCTTGGCGGGTATGCTTGACCCCTGTTTTTCATAGACTCATTTGGGTAATTCTTAAATCTTAGAAATTGTGGAACTTGACCTGAATGCATTTTTCCTATTACTTGACCTAGTCCTTATTGTATTTCATTTGTTTCTCTATCTGTGTTTCTTTGGAATTGAAAACTGTGTAAATTCATATAACAGGGAGGATAAGTATGTTAATGTACCGATTCTAATTCATTTTTGGTTTGGTTGTTTCTTCGGTGGATTTGTTGGATGGAGGTGAAGGAAGGATTTGGGATTAAACATGAAGAAAACTACATACAGTTTGAGTGCAGGTTGAATGCTTCAAAGCATGTCAGAGTTGTGCATGTATGAGGTAAGTTTCCTTTTCAATGTTCTGGAGTATCTTGTGTATGCCTTTCTGGCTGAGTAAATGATGAAATTTCTGTTGAGGGACAATAGTGCGGCTGGTTTACAGGGCTATATATTAGCTCCAATTCATTAGCATTGCTAGAATGTTTTGCTTAAGTTTCCAGTGCTCAAGTATGTTAACAAATCCATGACTCTCACTTGGATAGTCATAGAATTCATCCGTGGATGGTATTGCATTCCCCTCTAATACGATGAGCAGAAATTAGAGTTGAACCACCAAATGACCTAGTAATACTAGTCTCTATCTGGATTTGTCTTTTCCAGGGTTAGCGTTCATGTTTGCATTCAGATTTTTTGCTGATCGTAAAACCTTCCTCTTCCATTGAATAGTATCTTCAAGCTGCTTCTATGGCGTTCATGTAGCTATGCACTTTAAGTGGACAATGTCATTAACTGGCTGGTTGTCTGATCATTCATGAGTTTCTCTTCTTTGTTCGGTTACACTATTCTTTTACTCATTATATAGAAGTATTTGCTGCAGTTATTATAGCTAAAATTCTGTGCCTGCTGTCACAGTTTGTAGACCTAGGTTGGGATGGATTTTGCCAGAGCGATGAGCATATAGTGCCCTATACTGCTTCTAGAAGGCTCGATGATCATTTCATTCTGGGAGATAGCCACAAGAAACCTTGCCGTGAACTAACTAGTACTTCTAGCTATACTGGAGATAGATCAGCCGCTAGATATGTTGATCAGGGAGGGGAACAAGGGGGTTTTTCAACTTTGAGTAAAAGAAAAAACACAATGTTGGAAAAAGATTCACAGTCACTGACACCGAATTGTGCATTTACTTCTGGAACTGAAAACGACCCAATCAAAGAAACATCAATTTTAGCTTCCGATAACACCATGCCGTCAACTCATGGATTGAAGAGCAACAAAACAGACTCGAATGGTAGTGAATTCTGTGGGCATGATAGCACTCTTGTTGACAAGACCGCTATTGTTGATAACAACTCTTTTAGTTATCCGCTTGGTGACATGAATCATACTGGCAGTGATTTTGACATCTTCGAAAATGCTGATAACAAAGATTCAAGTGATTTCCTGTATTGGCCTGAGATAGAGAACTTTGAAGATGTTGACAGGATGTTTAGGTAATGCTCAGCTGTTTCTCTGTTCAGATTGTTTATTGTTATTGCATTGTTCTTACTTAAAAATGTTCCCCGTCTTCCAGAAATTGTGACTCGACATTTGGCCTTGAGGTCTGTAAGGAAGATGAGTTGGGTTGGTTATCATCAGCAGAAGACCTAGGCGGGTCTGGAGATGTGCTGAATTCGGACTTTAAGTTTCCATGTCCTGAGACAAATCTGGTGGACAATATTTCAGAAAACCACGATTCCTCGAAGGGCTATTCTATCACTGATTGTGCCATGACAAGCGCCCCTCTTGAATCCAAGGATAGTTCATGGACCTCAGAAAAATCTGATTCCTATCCGTCTTTTGTGTCCGGACCTGCTATAGCTGATACCAAAGATGAGTTTATTCCTCAGGGACAGGTCAGATATTTCTTTGTGACTGCACCCATACGTAACCTTTTTAATAGTAACTTGGAATCACTATTCACCACCAACATGATTGTTTTGCAGGGTCTAGGATTCAATGAGAAAGTTCAGCCAAGAATTTCAACTAGCCATTCCAGAACAGGCAGAAGTGGAATGGTACGCTGATTTTTATTCATCATCATTATTACTATTACTATTATTATTATTGTTATTATTTATTTATTTATTTTTTACTTATGTTTAATTGGCAAGTTAGTTGTCATGTGTTGGACTCTGCAACCTGATTATGGAATGGGTATTTGTGGTCATCCAATAGTATTGGCTGCTGCCATGCAGGGATGGGGTTCCGAGGTTGCACAGCTGTAGAAATTTTTTACTCATTTGTCTAGTATATGAGTCTTGCATGTCAGAGTTTTATGCTGACCTACAGCCATTGAAGGTTTGCCAATTGGAATGAGTGTATTTTATTTGTGTTTGATACTTCTGGCAGAATGATAACCGTAAAAAGCAGATCAAGCTACCGAACCAGTCTGAACGAAAAAGCAGAGAACATGACTTAGGAGATGATAGCTTCAATTGTATCAGTGATCTACACAATGGAGTGACGCAGCTTCCTTCTGGGGTCACTTCTCATCAGGCTTTCCCTTCTGTTCATATTCAACAGCAGCAGCCTTCCCCTCGTCCAGACTCATATAATTATTTACAGAATCCTATCTCTTATGTGCCTTCAGATAACAGTCATTTGTCTGATCCTGCTTCCGTAAATCTGAAACCATCTGCTGTCAAGTATGAGACTAATGACTTGACATGCCTTTCGCCAAGAGACTCCTCTCACGCATCTAGTCAATTGCTATATACAGAGAGTTCTCATGACCTTCCCTTTGATGTCACGGCTCCATCAGTTCGTGGACAAAGAGAAAAGCTACACAATTGTCAGGGTAGTAAATCTTCTGCCAATAGCAGCCTTGAAAATGGAAGTGTGACTCTGCAGTCTTCAATATTTGATCCTGGCTCGTTAGGAAAATATGAGAATCAGAGTGATCCTGAAGGAGTCAGCTTGGTTATTCCACCAGAACTAGGCTCCTCGAATGTACAAGAAAGCTCAACAATGAGTTCAGGTTTGGATGATTCACAAGAGGCAGCTAGTTTCCACCAGCTTCAGCATGTTATGGAACGGGTATAATTTCCTTCCTAGATAGAAAATCTGATCATGTTCTACTACAGGTTGATCTAGTGGCAAGCTGTGCACGCTTATCCTAGAAGGGGCAACTTCACTTTCACATATCTATTTTAATTATTTTTGGTCTTGATAGAGTTGTTCTAAAAATAGTGGTCAAATGATTGCATTAAGCATTTTGTGTCCAATTGGATGAGATGGAACTTTTTGTGTTTGTGAAGTACTCCTGTTACTCTTCAATCATAGTACATCGAACATACTCTGCCTCACTCAGTTGCTTAGACATAAAATACGGAAACCAAGTTTTCATTTTCACTATGCCATGCAAATGGCTTATATGTCCACTTGTTTTCCGTTTACTTCTTGTGAATTTGTACATAATGTAACAATCTTGGCTTGATAGCAAGTCTTGCATGACATAATAGATTTCAAACATATGCATTATGATTTTTGGTGCGTTACAGTTTATCTGAATCTATAACATAAAATTTCAAGGAAGAAGCTTACCAAGTCCTTTTCTTAAGATTAACAATATATGTTTTCTTGTAAATAGAAGACAAGTTGTGAAAGTGCTTTTTGCTGTTGCGTATTCAATTATGTTACATACTAATGCAGCATATTCGTGTTGTAGATGGATTTGAAAACGAAGTTATGCATAAGGGACAGTTTGTACCGTCTGGCTCGGAGTGCTGAACAAAGACACAAACATGCAAACCGGAAAGTTGGTTCTGGAGGTGAAAGAGATGCTGGCGGTGGAGCATCGTCAGTTGAAGAAACGAACAAGTATGTGACCTCTTTCCTGATTTATTAATCCGTCTTTTGTCGCAAAATAACGTAACTTAGCAAATACTTGCAAAATTTAATCCTAGAGTACTGTGATTACTGATGATTATCTCCAATAACTTCCCTTGTGTTGGAACAGCTTCGTCGATATGGAGACGGATACAAATCCTATAGACCGTTCGATAGCACATTTACTGTTTCACAGGCCTTCAGACTCATCTACCATGCCTGCCCAAGACCCATTTCCTTTCAAGTCACTTAATGCAGTAAGCTTCATTGTAATCTACAACATATTTGTGGTATTTTGTCTAGGGATAATTCCCTCAACACGCCCTGGGCTTTGACTTGATTACAGGAATACCTACTGTAGTTGGAAAATTACAATAACACCCATTCTACCACTAGGTCAGTGAACAAAAAACTTATTTGAGTAATAGTTGTGGCATGAAAAATTATAATAACACTCCTTTGTCATTTGGAAAATTACAATGACACCCCTCACACTAGGGATTTATTGTAATTCCCAAGCCAACCAAACTATATTTTGTTAAATTTTGTGGTGAAATAATGACCGGGGATTGGTTGTAATTTCTCATATCATAGGGGTGTTATTATAACTAGGTCAAACTTCAGGGAGTGTCGGGGTATTTATCCCCTTTCTCATACGACTATCCATGCAATTGTCTTTATGTCACCCTATTATTGACTTGCTTCCATAAGCAGGTTCACGGCTCTGTTTTAAGTCCACCTGCATTAGTCGAGAATTTGGCCGGTGACGAAACCATTTCTGAAGTAGAGAATGTATCTTGACTGCTGACTACAACTTTTTTCAGTGTATTGTTTCAGCAGATTTAATTTGCCATCCTCCCCTTGTATGAAGTTGAGGATATAACCCAAAACTCTCTCATGTTTTAAGATTATCCAACCCCCTCCCCGCGGGAGATAATATTGTATGATAAGTTAAGGGATACTGATTTCTTGTAAGGGTGCTGGAGAAAGTTAGCTGTTTGCCTTTGTTTTTGAGATTCCATACATCAAAAAATTGTGTAGGTATGATAGGATGGCTGTGATGTGATTGATCAATACTAGAGTTCGATGTACACTCAATGTGTGAAGTATTATGTTTCATATATGTGTAAGATATAATTCAAACTTGATTTCTATACATTTACCAAAGAATATGATTAATGTATTTAATAAAATCATAAATATAATGTAATATAAATAAATTTGTAATTTGACTTTTTATTAAATTTTAGGTGGTTGTTAGTGTAAATTATATCAGGGGATATTTAGATATCACACGTTCAAAGTATACCAATTAAGAGTCTCACATTTTATGTTGTATAAATATGTTGTATTATTTAATATTATATACGTAACTGTACAATACTATTTTTCAGATAGAAGTCTACAGTATGAATGACAAACCATTATCCTAAGGTAATGGTTAGTAACAACTTTGGAAAACAATATGTAATTTGAATAAACGAAGATTGACTATATCGATCGTCGTATCAGAAGTTTAAATATGCATTTTGAGGGGAAAATGTTAGCACTTCATATCACACTACTGTTTTTACAACATTTTTTATATTTTAATCCAGATAAATATATTAGACTTACATGTTTCTTGAAAGAAACGAGAAAACATGTAAATCCATCGGACGTATACTTGTTACTCTTCATTTAGTATACAAAAAATGTAACTCTTCAAGAAGATGGATGATTACGGGATAAATTAGTCCATTTCCTCTACTTCTTACGAGGTACCTCGGATAACAAATCCACCATTTAAACTTCACAATATTAGGACTAGGAGTATCAGATGAACCGAGCTTGATGAGCATGCAGCCACCTTGAATGAAGCTCTAACTCGAGCGAAGCTCAACAAACACAGAGCTTTACAATGAACCAAGCTTAAGCTTAAAATATGTTGCTCACGAATTGATAAGCTTGTTCACATACTTTTTAACTTTATTTTTATCTTTTTTATAATTACATATATTATACAAATATTAGTTATATATGGTATATACTAGATTTTATACACTCATGTATGATAGATATTGAATTAATTTCAAATATATTCAATAGCAAAAGCAAATATATTTCAAAGCCGAGCTTGAGCTCATTATGTAAAACTCGTGCTTGAGCTTGGAAATTTCCTCAAGCTCGACTCTTCATCCTCTGACCCGTTGGTATTTTAGCAAATCCTCAATTCCCAAGTGATGTTGAATATGTGATAAGTGGCGTTCACAAGACAGGCTAACGAAGGGATTGGGGTTTTAGGGGCAGGGAGTCGGGGAAGGGAAGGGAACAAAAGAGACTGACACAAAGATGCACGAGAACGGATTATGGTACACATGCTTACAGAAATCCCTGGCTAGATCTGCTAGTGTAGCAGTCAAGTGACAAAACCTCAAAACTAGGAATCAAAATCCAGACATACCCAACAACAATATCAAACTGCACCTTCTTTTACTAATCGAACTGCTGGCGGAGTTGCATCTCTGTTTCACTTTTCCATGTCGCATGTGAGGATTGACCTTTCATCCGCTTACTCTTCTCCTTATCCTTCATAGTAGATCCCTTCTTCTTCGGAGGTTCCTTGTCTAATTCTGAAGGAGGTTGGTCATTACACAAGGGACAGACTACTCCTTTTGCATGAGAATAAGTTTTCGGAATTCCACATCTCACACACATCCTGAAACCAGCATGTGTAGTTATTAGACAAACTAGGTATTATTGATTCGTTCATGTATTTGGAAGTGCTGTTGTGCAGGCCTTATCTGTTCAAAAAGAACTAAATTGTGATAGTCAGCATAAGACAAGTTGGAAGACATACCTCAAGAGGTCAGCTGCATCTTCTGCACTTGGGTTGCCAACAGTTGCCACGCGTTTCCCAACTTGTGCACTGCCCGGTGAACTGCCAGATTGGCCTTCAGATACATTGCTTCCAACATCGCTTCTCACTCTCTCATGTATCCCGACCAACTGAGCCTTAGACTCCACCACAGCGCCTATGAACAGCACAGATTAGTCAAAATGTGTGGAAAAGAAAGCAATCAAAAGCACCCATATGAATCCCACAGTTCCGCTTTTCAGGAACACACCGTATTTCTATTTTGGAACCACTCAGTACAGTGACGCTATTCAATTGTATTATTGTAATGACAGAATGTCAAAGCTGGAACTAGGTCAAATGAATAAACAAAACAATCATCAAGCATATAATCCAAAGAGAAATCAATGGCTCCAATACTTTCAACCAAGCCGAAAAGAAATGCAACCAGTTGCCTTCTAGTTTGGAACCAAGATATGAAAAAAATAATTTCCGCAGAAAGAAAATGAAAAGAAAGCAAAAACAGTACAAGATACTGGCAGTGAAAACAGACCCTGCAGAACCCCTGCTGCTCCGTCAGTTGACTAACCCCACATAGGTTTTCAACCACATGCAGATTAGACCATTCAACTAGACACTGAAAGAGAGCAAATCGTGCAAATCATGGTTCAAATGTCTTCCAAAATTCACAAACTGTTTATAAACTTAGGGCATGATTGGTATATTGGAATGGAATTAGGTAGGAATGAAATGACTCTAAGAATGGAATGAAGATGAGAAAGGAATAACGTAGTTATTACTTTTCCTGCGATTGGTACGCACAAAGAATGGGGAATGAATGAATGAAAACTTATTGATGCTTATGGAATGGAAATATTTTAAATGACCAAATTACCCTTTTATAGCATATTTTTCTAAATAAAATTATTAATTCATGAATAATATATTTATGGATTAATAAATATTTTTGAAATAAATAAATAGTTCTTCAATGAATAATATTTTTAAATTAATAAATGTTTTCTATATAAAAATATTTGTTAAATAAATAATATTTTTTAATAAGTAAATTAATTTTTAAATAAATAATATTTTTTAAAATAAACAAACTTTTTTAAATAAATAAATATTTTTAATGATTAAATATTTTTAAATATGTAAATTTTTTAAATTATATATTTTTAAATCAAATAGAATTTAGAGCCGTGTAAAAAATTTACGATTGTTTGATTTTATAAAGTGTAATGTTGTAATTCAAAAATTATAAGCTATTCCTAATTTATTGGGAATAGCTAATACTATGGGGTGGGGAAGGAATGGCTAATCCCATACTATTGGGAATAAGCATTCCTAGGGGAATCAGAATTCCATTCTCTAAGTCATACCAATCAAGTATTTTGGAATTGACTTGGAAATGCTCATTCCATTTCTATCTAATTCCTATATACCAATCATGCCGTTAGTAATTATGAAAATGACATTCCCACTTCATGGCAAATAGCTTAGCTCATCAAAATGCAGGTGCCGTATCCAGCCCACTAAAACGAAGAAAATCCAACTCTATTGCACTTCAACAACATAAAGAGGGAACGAAGCTACTGTTTTACTTAGTGACAACAACGTTGACAATGCAACTTACAGAAAAACTGAACTCTACCAGATTATACTGGAAAAGCTACATACATCCCAAAAGCAAAAAAACTATTTTGACAGCTAACTACCCAATTTATTTCATCATGTATTTTACTTATTCATAGACATATAATAAGACCATAAGGAGGATAAAAATCAACTAGCACATCTTGGAAATGACCTTTGTCAAAGACTTTGAAATGGACTAAGCCTTTCAACACGGAAACTATTTGATCTTTTCTTCCTTGACCCTGGCATCTCCTTCCTCTTGTTTGTTATCTTAGACCCTTCATATATGTAAAATCTCTTGGTTCAACATACTAGAAAAACTGTTAGGATCTTTTTGAGAACCCAAATGAAAAGTAGCCTATTAAAAATTGATTAAGCTTTCTCATCCTTCTTAAAATAACTGTTATTTAAATTTTGTTTGATGAAAACGAACTAAGAACATTATCACTGCACAGAAGATCGCATCAAGGTTCTTAACAATAAATCCCAAATGCGGCTACTCAACAAAGCAACCAAAATCAATCTCCATACTTTGAATTCCACGAACCCACATACGTAGCAAAAAGAGAAAAAAAAATAGTTACAGACGGAAGTTCCCTAAAGAAGAAAAAAACCTCACCTGAAGGTAAATCTCTCTTATCTTTACGATCCTTCCTACCACCATGCCTCCACCGCTGTCCATCCTCTTTCACCGGATCTTCTTGAACAGAATTGTTAAGGAACTGCGGTGGCCCTGAAATCTCCAATAATATTTTTCCCCACCAAGAAAAAATAAATAACCACGCATTTTGACCAAAACCCTAGATTTCAGAAATGAAAACACACACATAATCAACCAATAAAATACTCGATATTTACTTGGGAGAAGGCGTCAAAAGCGGAGGGCAAGGAGGAAGAGGACGCGGGATTGGGATCGAACAAGGGTTTGTAGGAACGTGTCTTGGGAACGGCGTCGTTTTCCTCATCGTCTGAGGAATTTTCATCTCCTAAGAATTGTTGCTGCTCATCTTCTTCTTCTTCGTCAGCGGATGAGTAGCCTTGCAACAGAGTTAAGCTCATCCTTTCGATTCTCTGCGACGAATCTGATAATTGCCTCTTTCTTACGTGAACATACACCGCCGGTAAACTTAAACTAGATTTAAGTGGCAAAGGCAAAGGTAAAAACATTTCATTTATATTTTTCAGTGATAGTAATTTTTTTTAATTATTTAAACGTGTTAATTTAATATATAAAATAAGAAATAATATTTTTTTGATTAGAAATAATAAATAATTTGGAAAGAGTAAAATTGAAGAAATGAGAAATAATACATTATAAAAATAGAAATACAACTCTTGAAGAGGAGAGAAGAAAAAATAGAATTTTTTTAGAACATTTTCTGTGCAAATAACATTAATTTAGAGGGTGTTTGGCTAAACTTATTTAAAACATCTGATAACTGTTTCCTACATTTTATAAGTTTTTTGTATTTTATACAACATTAGATTTTATTTTAAAAATAACTTATTAAAGTGTTTAAATAAGTAAAATATTAAAGCTCATAAGATATTATTTTTTTAAAAATAAATTAAGAATCTGTTATTCTGTTTTTCCCCCCTATTTCCAGAGGAAAGCTTACAAAACCATAACATTTTGTTCTGAAAATTTATAAGATCTATCATAAAAGGGGTAAATTGCATAACCTATCCCTATATTATTCATAATTGGCACATAACCCTCTGTGTAAAAAAAATCAGCTAATTGTACCCCTGTGTTTTTAATTTTGTTGCCACTTGCCCCAATCTCTTGTCAATTTAATTTTAGCGTATCTTTTAATGTCTGTGGACGATATTACCCTCGCATTTAGTTCAATTTAGATAATAGCAATGCAAAGTATTTTCCCGTCACTTTCTGGCCAAATCCCACAACTTTTTGGCCATGCAAACCTCGAGTCATTTTTCCTTAATAATACTCTATGGTCATTAGTTGATTTATGTAGATTATATGTGCTTTATTTGCGAGATAATCAATTGACAAGTACCGTTAATCCTCCTTTTAGTCAAAATAGCTTGGATTCTTGAATGTCTTCAATAATGCACTCTCTGGTGAAATTCAACTAACTCACCATTGGTCAAATTCGATCGATCTTATTTTGATATTTGAGTACATGCGAATTTGCATTATTAGTTATTGCAGCAGTAGTCTTGATTAACTTACAACTTAATTCCCAATAAAAAAAAGAAAAAAAAAAGATTAACTACCAAACATTCCGAGAAGATAACATCCAAGGGGTTTTCAGTCAATTAAAAAAAAGCAGAAGGGTGCATTATGAAAGTACAGAGTAGCTCTAATAGTAGCCTCCAAACATAGAATAACAACAAGAAAATCATCCTTATTTTTAACAAGAAGAAAATAACCATTATTTCCACAAGAAACAGGAGAGAGAACATTGGCTGGCTCTTCATCTTCTTCCATTTCAGGTGGGAAAACAGTACACCTCTTCATCCTATTTTGGCTGCAAAACGATGTTGAAGAAGAATGAGAGGAGCAATGGAAGAGAGCCCAAGAATCCTAAAATATGCAACTTGGTCTGAGGGGATTTAGGAAATAAGGTCTGGTCTTTTCTTTATTATTGGAAGGGTAAATTGTAATTTCATTAACAAAATTGCAGTGATAATCGCAGACATAGCACATGAGAATCACACCCCTAATTTAGGTGTCAATTGCAATAAAATTGAAAATACAGAGGTACAATCAACTAGTTTTTTTTTTAAACAGGGAGTTATGTGTCAATTATGAATAACACGGGATAATTTATGCAATTTACCCATTGTAAAAGTTCACCGAACACTTTAAAAAATTTCAAAGATCTTCTAAGGTTATACAAACACCCTCTTAATCAGAATGTTAAAATGTAGAAGTCATTTGTATTTTTGAATCATTGATCCCAAATAGTAAATAAGATTTCACAGAGAAAAGTAAATTAAATTATTTGCTATTTGATACAAAATGTTCATTGGAAGTTTGCTCGAGTCAATTTGACAAATATAACATATTAAGTTTGGACTTATTTTTGTTAAATAAAATTTAAAATATGATTCAAGCTATTTATCTAATTTGAATTTTTCCTTTTTTCTTTGTTAGGGAATTGAACCTGACATTTCTTTAAAGGAGATTATATGAAAAGGTTGGTGTCATTTCACTCAAAAAAGCTTCAATAGTTATTTATTTAATTTGATTTAGTATGAGATTAATAAATAAAAAAGAGCTAATATGTAGAATTAGAGAATGCAATAAATAAAAGTAATAACCTTAACATGACTTCTTTTTTTTGATAAGTAACCTTAACATGACTTCAATAAACCCCCTTTATGGCAACACAAAATTTTAAATAAGAATTAAGCAGCTACTTTCTAAAGATTTTTACATTGTTAAAATCCAAATACTGACTAAAAGTTACTATTGTCACATCCATAAATGAAATGAATTCTATAAATTGTTTTTTTCTCAAAAAAGAAAAAAATGAAAACCCACTTTATTAGTTGAGAATAAACGGCGATGATTGTTTTTGTCTTGTAGTGTTTTGTGGAATAACATTTAAAAAAAATGATATTTTGGAAATGAAATCATGAAATGTAAAAGGCGTTTGTTTGTGTTATGGATGATAAATAGAATTTATTTTAAAAAGTGAAGTAATACTTAATTTTATTTTGACCTGAGACAATATATATTATAAATGTCAAAACAATTACTTTTTGTGTGGTTAATGGAGAGAAGTTTTAATTGAGTGATATTTTTGGGTAAATTGCAATTTACCCTCCCTGTGAAATAGAAAATGTGCAAAAAATCCTCTGTAAAAATAATAGGCATTGAGGCTTCATGTGATTTAAAAAATCATGCGTTTTATCCCCCTCCATTAGGCAATATGTGCTAACTCGTGTGTTTTGAATCTATTTTGTTATTTTAACTTATGTAATATCATTTTTGCCATCTGTTAGTAAATATATAATGCTCACTAGCTTAGTACTTAGACATAATTGCTCTTTTTTTCCTTTTTTTGGTTAAAAAATTTTTGCTCTTCCATTACTTTATTCTTTAACCAGAGGAAGTTCAAGTAATAAATCATATGTTTTTTTTAGCATTACAAAAAATAAAAAAGAGATTGTAAAGGCCCAAATAACAAAATGAGCTTCAAAACTTGCGAATGAGCATATATTGCCTAATAGAGGGGTTAAAATGCATAATTTTTAAAATTACAAGGGATCTTGATGCTTATAGTTTTTACACGGGGATTTTTTTTGCATATTTCCTATTTCAAATGGGGTAAATTGCAATTTACCCTAATATTTTTTGCATATAATTTTAATTATAAAATTTATATATCGCATATATGCATGTAAAAGTATCGATGGATGTGATGATAATTTATGAGTAACAAGGGCATTTTGAAAAATTTCATACCATTTTTTGAAAAATCAAGATTTGCGTTTAGATATATTTTATGGAGAAGACATTTCATACTAGAAACATAAACAAAGCCAAGATCATTATACAGAAGTATGGTTGTTGGTGGTTGTTTTCCTTTTTTTTTTTTTTTTTTTTTTTT
>JACFYI010002274.1:603029-615715 GCA_014898755.1 Handroanthus guayacan
CATGGACACATACAATATTAAGAGATAATTACGTCTACACTGCCCCTGATTTCCCATTATTACTAAAGCTCTTTATGCAGTTTGAATAATTATTATTGCATTTCCTACTATCTTCTTAAAATACCATTTAATATTAATTCACTTTAGTGACCAACCACACCACAATCTAATTGCAGTCTCTTAATATCAAAGTAATAGATTATATATATCATATTGAATATATTAATCACATTCTAATTAATGAATACATGCGATGGGAGTGTTTATTATATCTTTATATATATGAATTATATTTTGGTTATTTTATACACACACATCGAGCATGTACCAACACTAATAACTTATAGTATAGCACTAGTATCTTTTAATATGTTTTTACTTGATTTGCCAAAATGCCTTCATTCTTTCTTTGTGCCTTTATATGTTATTCAGGGGACACCATTTATTCATAAATTCAACTTATAGTAATCCTATATGAAGGGACGGGATCCCCTATTGCAAACGGTGTTTCATCTCTTATTCCATGCCCTTAAATACATGCCACTATATTAAATATTTCCTCATAAAAATATTTAGTAATAAATACAGTACACGTAGCATGTATTTAAGGGCATGGAATAGGAGATGAAAAACCATTTGAAATAGGGGATCCCGTCCCCTATATGACTAACAATCCACTGTTATAATTACTGACACTTTATGGTTTTATAAATATACCAACCATACTTTGATTATTAAATGCACACACATCGAATATGCACACAACACTGGTACGTGTAAAAGCATAACAAAGAAAGTACCGTGAAGGCGATTGAACAAATTTCCATGAGATGCAAATTTGTACAAGAACAACTTCTCATCCTTGGAATAGTAATAAGCTAAAAGAGGCATCAAATTTGGGTGCTTCTGATCTGCAATGGCTCTCACTTGTCGCACAAACTCTTCATTATCTACAGGTTTCAAATCCCTTAACCTCTTCACAACCACAACTTGCCCAGTCTCCATCGTGGCCTTATAACAATTCCCAAAGTTCCCCTTTCCTAATCCTTCAGCTGATGCCTTGAGCAAATCATCAAGCTCAAATGTTGTCATCCCATTATTCTCCATGAACACAAGCTTTCCCTTTTCCCTTTCAGGTATTCCCTCGTCCGTTGCTCGGTCCATGATCGTGTTTTCCTGCTCTTCCTTTCTTTTCATCTTCAGTTCCTTGTATTTCTTGTAGTATATGATGAAGAGGAACAAAATGATCACTAGTACAATTACATCTGCAATGACTAAAACAGCTGCGAAATGCGAATTGTCATTACTTTTCTTGTCTGAATTCCCACTGTCCGAGTCAGATAAATTATTTCTTGTACTACAGAGAGTTGGAGTTGGAGGGCCACATAGGTTTTCATTACCGAAGTAAGATGAAAGACTAAAGGATTGAAGGGTTTTGGTTTCCGGTATTGTCCCGGAAAGATTATTGTAAGAAACATTGAATGCTTTTAAGGTAGATTGATTGAATCTTGGAATTGAACCAGATAAGTTGTTGTCCTGAAGCTGGAGGGATTCAAGGGAATTGAGATTTAAAACAGAGGATGAGATTTCTCCATCGAACCTGTTTCCCGATAAGTCGATGTTTCTCAACTTGTGATTATGTGTAAACTCCATCATATTTCCAGCCATGGAGTTGTTCTTGAAGCTAAGAGTGACCAACTCAGTTAGATTGACTAGTGCATCTACCTTGATTTCTCCAGTGAGTCCCATGTTGTCCAAGACTAGACCAGTGACTCGACCATTGAGACATTGTACGCCATACCAATAGGGTGTGTCGTTCATGTAGCACATGAGGCTGGTCCAATTGCTGTCAAGAAACGAGTTCTTGAACCCCACCTTGAGGTCCAAAAGCGCGTCTCTCTCGTATCCATGGAAACCGACAGAATCATCTTCTGCCAAGGTTCCTCTGTGTAAAACTAGAAGGGCCGTAACAAGGAGGAAATTGAAGAAATTGGAGGGACGCATTCCGGAGTTTGTGATTCTTGGATAGCTATGAGTTCATTTGGATAAGGAAACAAGAAAATTTAAACACTTCTTGGCTGAGAATTCCTATGAAGTCTGCGTTTTAGTTATTTTCTCCCAGGTGTTCATTTGATTTCATCTTCTCCTAGGTGTTGGCATTGTACTAATAGTACTTGTTTTTACTCCTTGGCATAATCAGAGACATGTCATTCGCATAACTCCATATAGGGTTGCCAATGGGCGGAGTTTAATTTGAATATCATTTAAAATTTAGAATTTTTATTCAATTCAAATATTTAAAGAATCAAATTCAATGATGTTGTAAACATCAGTAATATTTTTCTTGAGGGAAACATCGGTAACATTAAATAGGTAGATTGGATATGAGATTAAGCAATCTGAGTTGTTAAAAATCCAACTCCGAATTTTAATAATAGTTTTCAATAAAACCACAATCTTATATATATATATATATATTGAATATAATATTAATAAAATTTGTTAAATATGATATAATTTACATGATATTATAACTAATAAAGTATAGATTTATAATTTTCAGGTGTTTTATTTGTTAAAGATACTGCCATTATTAGTTACTGTTATTCAAATCAAATTTTCTTGTTATATATATATATATTTGTTGGATCTAGACATGATATTAATAGAATCAAACTCTATACAATTTACAAAATTATCATGATCTTGATCAAATCCTATAGATTCAGATTCAAATTATTGTGACTTTGTTTTATTCGAAATAAGTCTAGAAACCAGGCTATTCTTCATCAATAAGAGCAAAAGTTCTGATTCGTCGAGTTTTCATAGCAATTGAAAACATTCACGCACATTCTCTATGTGAAAATCATAAAAAGAAGGTGTTTTCCAATTGTTGGGATCCTTTTTTAAACAACATTACGTTTCCTATTTCTTGTCTTAAATATATGCTAACTGTATTAAATATTTCCTTATAAAAAAATATAGGGTTGTGATGTTATATACCTGGCACATATTCATGTAATAGAATAAGAGATTAAACATAAATTAAAATAGAGAATCCATATTGGTTTTCCACTGTTTTTATTACCAACTTTTAATTTTTCAACAGTCTAGCAAAGTGACCTTTGCTTTTACTTGAAGAATTTGAGCTAAATAACTCTCCAACGGTTCATTTATATATATATATATATATATGTAGTATAACATAGATAGGTATTAGAAGTATTTAGATAATTTTAATTCTATATGTTAATTTTACTCAATTCAAATGATACAATTGTTGAATTGGTCCAATCTAGATTATTTTTCTTTTACAAATGAAGGGTTTTTAAAAATCTGAAGTGAATTTTTATACAAAATATGAGAATTCTCGTGTGCGTTATTTGTTTTTTTGTAAAAGATATTTTCATTAGTTTCCTTTTTTTTTGAGTGAAATATGTTTAGAATTAAATAGAATATATAACACATTTTTGTAAACAAGTAGTCGCAAGCTCATTTTCTTTTAAAGAATGAGTTAGATCCAGTTGTTTTTCTAGAATAATAATAGCTAAAATTGCTAAATGACTTGATACTACTAGGGATCTTAAAATCTGAATATTCATGTCAACGTTTTTCGATGGCTATATATGCAATTAGAAATCTCTTAAGTAATATTTAACTAACTTTAACTGCATACTCGATGCGTGTTTATAAAATGATTAAGAAATAATTTTTATATATTAAGATATGAAAAATAAACATTATTTCTATTTATATTTAATAATCAAAATATTATTATTATTATTATATTTAATTAAATTACATATATAATCTAATATAAAGTTAGTGGGATAGTAGGTGGTTATTATTAGAGTAAGTTAAATGTAAAAGAATATTTTAGGTAATACACTTGAGCCATACCAATTAGGGCCCTACAGTTTATTAAAAGGTATAGATACTTATTTTCGATTTCACGTAACTTTCTTTTTCACTTTCCATCATTTTGTTTTTTAAGGATTCTTTTAAATTTCTTGATAAAAATTATGGAAAAAGAGTTTCTATCAATATTTGGAACATTTAATGGGAGAGTAGATTTCAAAAGTTAATTGATTAGATATTAATCAATATTAGATTGATTGGTCATCACTAATCTTTTCAATTAGCTGTTTTACTTTGGATGAAATGACACAAACTTTTTCTTTGCATAAATGAGATGCAGATTTGAATTTCACCAATAACGTATGGACATTTGTTTGTTGAGTAGTATTTGTGGTAAAGATTTTCAGATAAAATCTTATTATTCCAAAATAAGTTGTTAGGATTTTATAAACTCTTTTTAAAATAATAAGGAGTTCCCAACTTATTTTTAAGATATTATAACCCGTTCCTTCAATTTTAATTATTTTAATTACAAAATTACTATTAGTAACATCTTAACTTATAAGATTTTATGTTATCTAAATATTTTAACAACTTATTTTTAAAATAAAATTTAACATCTTATAAGTTTAAAAAATATTTTATAAGATATTTTAAATAAGCTTAACCAGACACAATGTAACTGATTCAATGGATCAACTCATATGGGCCTCGTGTCCGGGTGATGTAATCGTCAATGAGCCAAGAAAATAATCCATGATAATGTGGTAGGATTTTTCAAAAAATATAGATAGCTTCTTATAACTTAAAAAAAATTGTAAAATTACAATTTCATTCTACAAACATTTCTGCAGCTCTATTGCTTAACACAATTATAATATTACTAAAGTAAAACTTAAAATAATGATTCAAATCTTAAATAATATTTCATGATGACAAATTTCAGTCTCCTCAACCCTAAATCCCAACGGCTCCAAAATGAAGAATATCATTAATTAAACAAATAAATTTCCACCCCCCAATCCCAGCGGCTACATCGTTTATGTCGTCCTCTATATATAGCACCCAATCCCATTCTTCTCCTACAACGTTTTTCACACACGATCACTTCTAAAATGGCGCCCTTCATATTTTTCTCCCAATCTTCCTTCTTCAATCAGATCTCTTCATTGTCGCCGACATCGAAGAATGTCCTTCTTTCTCCGATTCCGTCGAGAAACCTCTTTGTTTCTCCAGATATGACCTCGTTTTGTCCCATTCCGAGAAGGCGGCACACAAAAAGTTATATCGCGCACTCCGCTTCCTCCGGCGATGGCCGCTCCTAGTCAGAAACCCTAATTGAATCGAGTACACATCTTCGCGCACTCCACTTCCGATTCACTTTTATTTTATTGTTATCTGATTATTTGATTTTCTATGAGGGTTTTATTTTGTATAATGTAGATGTCCTTTCTCTCTGCTAGTTGATAGAGTGATTGAATACTGTCCTGGTGTGCCGTCTGTGGCATCAGAATGTGGCGATAAAAGATAATCTCTATCCTGGTCATTTCCCTGAGAGGCCGATTATAACTGGTGTTCTCATGGTTAAGGTAATTAACTTACGTTTATTTCTTTTATGATAATTACTGCGCATATTGCTTGTCAGTTGTTAGCTATCTCTGCATCAATATTTAGTCCTTTATTTATTTTTATGCGAATTGCAATCGTGTTGTTAAATTTTTTTCTTTCCTTTTTTTTTCCTCCTAAAAAAAAATTCATGACATGTTTAAGTTTTCTTGTATGCTAAAAGAAATTAGAGGGCTTTTTTTTTTAATAAATAATGCACTTTTCAAGGAAAATTGTCAAATTACAGTGTTTTTTTTAAGTGTTTTATTTTTATAGGAAATTGCACTCTTCTTCACAAATATTTACCTTGAAGTTACGGTTGGTATGTGCAATTTCTTTGTTTTTTGATCTTTTGTCTTTAGTGAAGTTGCACTTTTCATAACTGTGCATTTTGAAGTTGCACTCAGTGTGTGCAACTTTTGTGTAAATATATGTGCAGGTATTTTGATATAATATATATGGTGGACAAATGGCCAAGACTTTGAATAATTGGCTAAAGGAAATTTTCACTTAGAATTAGGCTGTCAAGGAACATTTTAAATAAAGTTGGCCAAAAAAAAGACCCAAAAACGCCTAACCATGGCAAAAATGGGCAAAAGCATGGCCAACTCAGAGTTAAAACTTCCTACCTGCCTAATCCAAAATCTTTACAAAACTATTCAAAAATCTTGACATTCATACATTTTAAGTTCTAGTCAAACCATGATATCTAGAAATATATAAAATTATGCAATTCAACACAAAGTCAGTTTAGCCTGTCGTTCAAACTGAGTATGAATTCAAATAAAATGGTATCTTAAAGACTTGATAATGAAAAATTATTATGGCACAACAAAACTCCTCTTCTATTATAATATAAGAAGCATTTATTACAGAGATGATTACAGGTAGGGTGGTGAGGGTTAGGTTCTAAATTTCTAAACTTAAGTTTTTTAGACTGTACTCTAAAAACAGAAGTAATCCGCCTTATATAGACATTTTGCTGTCTTGAAACTAAAATACAAAATGAATTGTTTTGGATTTGAAAATTTTCAGATCCGTAACAGTAACATTTTATTAGAGTAACTTTATTAAAGTTATACAATATATTTATTGTTTTGTGTCAAATCTTTCTAGTCAAGCCATCATTCTTGTCTGGTAGTTGATTTTTCTGATTTTTTCTTGATATTATCTTTAATAGTCTCTTTAAGACTTTTAAAAATTTCTTCTATTGAGGGTTCGTCTTCCTCATAAGAATTTTGTGATTCACCAACAAGACACAAATAAAGCAAATACTTATGAGGAAGATGAACCCTCAATAGAAGAAATTTTTGAAAGTCTTAAACAGACTATTAAAGATAATATCAAGAAAAAAATCAGAAGAATCAGCTGCGAGACAAGAATAATGGTTTGACAAGGAAGATTGACACAAAAATAGTGATTATATGTATAACTTTAATAAAGTTATTTTAATAAAGATGTTACTGTTATGGATTCGAAAATTTTCAAATTCAAATAAAATTATTTTGCATTTTAGTTTAGAGTCCGCAAAATATCTATATAAGGTGGACTACTTCTCTTTTGAAGGTAGAACCTAGAAAACTTAAGTTTAGAAATTTAGAATCTAGCCCTCACTACTCTCCTTGTAATCTTCTCTATAATAAATTCTTTTTCTAATATATTGGAAGAGGAGTTTCGTTGTGTAATAATAGTTTTTCTTGATAGAGTTCTTAAGGTATGATTTTATTTGAATTCATACTTTATATGTTCATACTCAACCTGAATGACAAGCTAAACTGACTTTGTGTTGAATTGCATAATTCTATATATTTCTAGATATTATAATTTAATCAAAACTTAAAAGGAACGAATTTCAAGATTTTAAATAGTTTTGTGAAGGTTTTTAATTAGGCAGACAGGGAGTCTTAAATATGGCTTTGCCTTGCTTTTGCCTGTCTTTGCAGTGGTTAGATATTTTTGGGCCTTCTCTTTTGGCCAACCTTATCTAGATAATCCTTGACAATTGAATCCTTAGTAAAAATTTCTTTTAACCAATTAATTTTATATGTGGAGCTAGTTATTGTAAAATTCCTAAGGCCTCTTTCCATTTAGATTCACTCCTAATTTAATTTATTTTGAGTCAACTTCCTTAACCCTCTAATATACCAAAATGCCATTTCCTGGTTACATGTTTTCTTCTTTTTTCTTTTTCCATTTTTTTCTTCCTTTATCTGATAAGTATAGATTCAACGTCCTGATGTCATTGTAGGACACAAAAATTTTGAGAAAAGGCACAAAGGAAAGTCTCCAGAATGGCATTGGGCGTTGAAGCCATTTAGTATTGTTTAATCTTCCTGGATATGCCTATAAGATATAAAATTTCTATTTCCAAGTTTGATCTTTTTGTGGTTTGTAACAAAAGCTTGTAAAGAAAATGGAGCAAATTTCTTGGACTGAGAAAGACAAGATGAAAATTTTCAATATTCTAGGAACGCGTCGTAGATGTATTGGGACTGTTTTTAAAGAGGATATTCGATTAACTTGGTCCAAGAAAATAGCAATATGAGATGGCCCACTTGAAATATATGACATGACTCGTTCTCGTTATAGTTTATTTTCTTCACTTCTATCCCCGTCCAACGTTCACTTGGACAAACACAACTAATATCATAATAGCTTCTACTTCGTTCTAGAATGTTTATCTCCAGGTATTATTTTGATCAATTTAAGTTGCATAGTTTTATGAAATGACCAATTCAGTTTATTTATATTTATTTAATATGTTTTCATGTTTATATCATAATAGATGCATCCAAGTGCCTCGATTTGTTGAAATGATATTTGTTGCTTTGTCCTAGTGAGCATTGGAAAAGAATGTGAAAAATAGACTATAACAAACACTACAAAAAAATAAAACAAGAGTGACAAAAAATTATATGACAAAATAAATATTGTCACTAGTAATGTGTGTTAAGTGACAATAATTTTCATTTTGTCACTAATTATATGTTTTTAGCTCATTATATCTTGACAAAAGTAGTATTGTAAATTTAGTGACAAGATTTTCATTGTCACTAAATAGTCACTATACATGTGTTACTAATTTATCAATAGTGATAATATAAACACATTATTGTCACTATTCAATTTGTTAAAATTATTTTTTGTGGCAAAACATAATTCTTTGTCACTTTTCTATAAAATTAGTGACAATCTCATGCTATATTTTTTTTTGTAGTGGAGAACAAATCTTGTCAAACTTTTCTTTCAATTCTTTTGATGTGGGTGAAGTTTGGAGCTGCTGAGGTGGAATCGAGCTTAGCCTGCCAAATCAATCGGGTTGCAAGTTGTGAGGTCTACCTGCAAGATGGAATGCACGTTAGGCTCGCAGAGTATGCCATTCGCTAAGTCCCTCCGATGCTTAAGTCAGTATTTAAGTAAAGATGAGGTTGAGCAGAGAGAAGCAAATTTTGGGTGGTTGGAGTGTGTAAAAAAATATTAATTAGCATCGTAAATGAATCTGGTATTTATAGAGGCCATGACTGATGAGAAAGTTTGGTGAAAACCCTCTTTTGCCCCCAACTTGTATTTGGGTTGAATCAGTAGATAAAGTGAAGACAAGGTTTGATAAGTCTTTTACTCATTGGGACGGGTTTGTGTGCTACAGCGGCCCACAGTGGATTTTACCTACCATGGACGGTGGAATTTGATGATGGAGTTCATTTAATACTTGTTATGGCAAGTTGTACTTTAATGATTCCGCCATAAATGCATAATGATATCAATCTAAACCTGGACTCCATGGGTCGAGGACATGCAATTGAGCCGTACACGGGCAATGAGTATCAACCTGATGGATCGACCTGCATGAGACCGATGGTACAGTGGTGTTGGTGCATCGTCCTCTTACTGGCGTTCGACCAAGCAGAAGGCAGGTCGAGCATCGAACCATACATGACAGTAATAGACCCAACCCGTTTTCAGGTATCCAAAGTACTGTGAATATGGATCGATCCGGACCATATCGAGCTGCCACGTATAGGTCGAATTTCATGCCATATCTATCTTTGATTAAAAATTTCCAGATGAGCCAGTTCATAGCACCACTCTTGTTGTCCCAAGTTAATCGGACATCATCTTCAAAAACTATCCTTTTCTAAGGGTCAGCTATGAACTTTGACCCCTAATGCCATCTAGGACACCCTGCTAGAGTATTGAAAAACAACACCTTATCTTTCTCAATCCAAATAGTTTGCTCCAATTTATAGATGTCTTTAGTTCTTTCGCTCTAATGGAAAAATCAACCTAGACAAGAACTTTTATAGATGTCTATAAATTTTATAGATCTCATTTTACAGGCATATTCAACAGGAGTGAATAATAATAAATGACGCTAAAGCCCAATTCCATTTTAGAGACATGACGGTTTCTTCTCCCATAGTTATGAGAAAAGTTATCCGGATAGGGGTATTCATAGAGGGTAGGGGCAAAATTATCTAGATGTCCTGCATTTAGTAAAAATTATCTCGCATTTAGTGGTCTAGTATAATATTTATTAGATGCGTTGATTTGTGCATACCATTCTTTACTTTTTGCATTTCATGACCCTCATTATGGAATAGCAATTGGCTTCATTGCACTTATTTTGAGGTTATATTCTCAACATTTTCATAGGCGAAAGTATTCTTTTCTTTTTCATTCCAATACTTTTATTATATTTAATTGAAAAATAAAAATATAATTATAACTTTACTATATATTTTATTTTATTTTTTTAGATTTTTCTTGTGAAAGCAATTCGTTGAATTAGTAAAAAAAATATCAATAATAACCCAATCTAATCAATATTTTTGATATGAAATTATGATATGTTTGATTTTGAATTTAACCTTCTTTAAGCAATTTGTATTTTGGTTAATTTGATTAGGAATGATTATAAGTTTCCAAAAGATATAAAAATATATTATCTTAATAGGTGTTTATTTGAAAAATCAATTAGACATAGATAGGAAAAAATTCAAAACTCAATAATTTTGCAAAATCAGGACTGTTGTAAATGAAAAATAGTACTTTTTCCATGAAAAGTTAAAGAATATAGCCTAAAATTAATTTGGGCAATTAACTCATTTATAACAAGAAAAAAAATATGATGATGGAGTGCAAGAGGTAAAATATGGAGTATGTCATTTAAAATTAATTATATGCATAATATATAGAGATGGTTACCTCAAAACACCCTGAGGTTTGATATAATTACCAAAACACTCCTTGAGATTTGGATAATTATTATTACGTTCCTAAGGTTTGAATAGTCATAGTTACCATTACACCTCTCTAAAAATTTTAAATATTATAATTAGACTCCGTGGATAAGGATATATAATTGTAATATATGCATATATTCGGGAGGTGTAATTGCAGCTATACATCAATTGAACTGTACAATAGACGTTATAATAGTAATTGGTGTACTTACTGGTACTGGTACACGTTCTATCGAATTAATGCATATATGTGTTGTGTTATAGGAAAATGTGTGGTTGTTAGCTGAATGCAATCGAAGTTAATGTGAATTCTTGATGGCTATGGAGACTAATTTAGATCCTAATATTGAATTTTTCTCATATTGAGATTGCATATTGCGCAGGTATAATTACCTCAACAATTCTTGTGAGATTTGATCTAAATACTAATGTAACATCCAATAAGATTTGAAAAATTAAAATAATAAAACTTAACAGAGTGTAGTTGTAGTTTGGAAAATTATAATAATATTCCCTACATTGAAGGGTGTTACTGTAATATAGGGAGTACTACTATTATAATTTTCCAAACCATCAGAGGGCATTATGTTACTTTTCAAACTAATTGCAGGGGTGATATTGAAATTTCACAAGTCACACAGGTATTGTTGAAATAAAATTAAATATGGGAGGGTGTTGAGGTTATTATCCCTTCATTTGTTGATCCCACTCACCAAGTTTTTGTTGTTGGATGTCTAAGCGTACACCAAAAGAATTTTGAATTATCTAATGGCTAAACTCAAAGCATGGCCTGATACACATCCAGCTTCAAGTCTTTCCTTCTACAATGCAATATTTCTTTATACACTAATGTCAAGATCACAAGCCAAGGGCTCCAAGGGGTGTTTTCCCTTGTCCGGCCTCAAAATAGAAGATCAACATAGCAAGCATAGCAATTCTTGCATGCTTAATCTCTGCAAGCTTCAACCTCTCCAATTTCTCTCTGTCAGGTATGTACACTCCATCCTGCAATGTACCAGCAAGGCATAATGGATCAAAGAATTTCCCCCCAGGGTAGCCTTGATCACCGGTGGCGTTGGCGAAGTTCTCTGCGGTTCTTGACCATGGTGTGGCCCATTCGATGGATTGGGACTCAGGGTCAAAGAAATCAACCCATCGCTTGCTCTCAACCCATCCCATGAGGAGGAGTTGAGTCCCTAGGAGGGAGCCGAAAGAGAAGGGCGAGACCGCACCTGGGGCGGCTCCAGCTTCAAACCAAGGGATGCCACTCCAAGCTTGGCCGACGAAGATGCCGACAATGGCTGCCATTGCCCACCGGCCGTGGATGAGCTCGGCCTCTCTGTACCATTTCAAGAATGCGGGATCCTTACCGAGGCCTAGTGGGTCGAAGCCGTAGTCACCGGGGAGCCTGTTAATCGTTTGGACTAGCATTAGGTGCGCACTCTATGCTTGTCATTTTATATTATATCTGTACTATTCTATACTATCTAGTACTATATGTTTTCATGTGATGATTCTAAAATACTCTCATTAAGTTTCATAATTGTGACTCATGTATGAATACCCTATCATTATATCTCACAACCTATTATTCATTATATATTTTCACATAGTTTGAAGATCAAATAAATGCATTAAATTATTAAAATGTTACAAGTAGTATAAAAAGTAAATTAAGTATTTTGATACTATAAAATTTTTAGCACGCCCTCATATGTACCAAAACTGCTAGCATATACAAAGTGACAGTAGTGACTTTTGAATCATTCAGTGACAGTTACTCCTTGCATAAGTTGCGACTGTGGTATTAGATACGCAATAATGAAAATATTCCAAAAAAATTATACAAAAACACATCGAAAAAGACCGATAGTTTATTAAAACAATATATAAATAATTGTCAATTCCGAAAAAATTGAGAGTGAAGCTTACGAGCCATCGAGCCACTCAGGGTCGATGAAATTGCCACCACCTCTAACA
>JACFYI010002274.1:647776-664269 GCA_014898755.1 Handroanthus guayacan
ATATGTTGAATTCGAAGGTCAAACTTGCAAGGGATCATGTAATTTATAGGGCTGCGTTACCGGCATAATTGAAAAATCAGTTTTTCAATTAGTTAGTACGGTTATTGAGTAATTGGTAAATCAAATCTAATTTGCAAATAAAAACTCACGAAAAAAATAATTATTTCACATTCCCGATTATTAGTTCATACTATAGAGAATCATGAAATAACATTATTGTCCTTCTTATTTTCTTGTCAATTTACACAATGCGGAGTTTTTTGGCTTTTTTTCCCCCTTTAACACATTCTTTTTTGGTCAATTCTTGGAGTTGGGGATAAAAAGAGTAATTTGTCCTTAAAAAACTGATTAGTTTCGCAATTCTAGACACAAGTGACAAATTATGTTAACTAAGGAATTTTTTTTTTGGTTAATTAAAAATTTTACTAAAACTCTAATGTTGATTAATTTTTCATAGAGTTCGATTTGCATATTAGACGTGGTACGAGGGCACTCTTGCCCATAACCTCTTTATTTTTTTGTTACAGCTGTCATCATTGCCTCATGGTGTGTCCATATGTACGTTTTCTTAATTAATTTACGAAAACCATGCACTTTAATTTATATTTAATTAATCAAAATAATTGAACTGATGGGTTGGATTCAGCGAGTGTCAATTTATGTCTTCAAATATTTTAATTAATTGATCTTGAAATAAAAATAGTTTGAATTTTAAATTATAATTAATTGTTCATTTATAAATTTTATTTTTGTGAACCGAAAAGTTAACGCAATACTGAGAGTAAATAAGGGACATATAAATATGCATATAAAATAAATTATAATATATTTAAAAATAAGAATTTGATATTAGACTCGATTCAGTAGACCTGCTAAAAATTGAAATGAGCCTGGGGACTAAACTTCTAATTTTAAGTAGTATAAAATTATTAGACTTTCAATATTCAAATTAAATACTGATATTACAATATCTCAAGGCAATTGTGAAATATAAAGGGAACTAAAAAGTGAGTATGCTGTATTTTAGCAAAAATTGTGTTGTGTTTAACAAAAGAATCCTATGAATTACACTGTTTTAGTATGAAGAAGAGAAATTAATGACCTGATAAACTAGAATATTATAATTTCTACCAAGTAGTCGAGTTTTAGCAAGGTTTTGCAAGTAGATCCCATAGTAGAGCAACTCTTGCACGATATCGTACTCATCGTGCCTTAGTCTAGCATTTGTTTTTTGGTTAACATAATCTCAGCACACAATACTTTGCGCAACAGCCTACTTGTACACTTATCATTCGACACGACACTCAATATCGCCATTTGACGGTTCTTACCTAGCATTGCCATTGTTACTCACATATTTCACCCGGTAGTGCCGATGCCGTTGTGCACATCACCCGTTAATTTACCTACGTGTTGGTACACTGTGCAATTGTCCAAAAGCTTTTACTGCCACAGTTTTTTGACCAACCTTAGTTCAATATGTCAACAATCCATAACTTGACGTTGTGTCTCACCAAGCTGACACACTTCGCATGCTAGCACGTGAACATGTCATGCTAGGGTTACTCGACGTTAAAAGGAACTTACACTAGTCCACCTTAGTCAATTTTAATTTCTTATTGGCCTGAAATTAGTTTTTGAGCAATTAGTTATATTGTTGACATTCATCCATGATATATATAGATTATAACAATCTTAAACACTTTGAAAATTAGTTTTTAAATTTAATTAATTAGTCAAGAGGATCAATTTTCCATCATACAATGTTTAATTTTTTGATTTAGTACATTACTATAATACGATAATTTATTCAACTTTGGTGTCAGCTTGGAAAGGCAAACGCGTAAGTGCGAGGAATGCAAGTGTTTTAAGGTTTTTTTTTTTTTTTTTTTGGGCCCTTTTCTTTTTGAACGTAGAGGGAATTTCATTAAGGAAAATTAAGAAGGTATTTATTTGTCAATATATAATGTACTTATCAAACTTGAAGACGTGGCGAAATGGGTCCATTTGAATTAAGTAAAATGATCCCTTAATTAAGCATATAACTAGACACATTAATGATTATAATTTCAGAAATATACTCTGGCATGCACAATACTTTCAGAAATATACTATAGCAAACAAAATTATAATTCATGAAGTGTGTTTATTTCCTGGCATTCAAAATTATGGATGCAAATAAGTTCAGTTGAGTTGAATTTTAATCATTTTTTTCGTGCTTAAACTCACAAGAGTTTAGAAAAATTACGTTGGAGCTTGACTTGAGCTCAGCTTGACTCAATTGTTTGGTTTGAACTTGTGTTCACTTAAATTAAAAATTGGAGGATATCAATAGTTTTCGGTTAAAAAAAAAATCTAATAAAATGGTTGATTTGGTAATTTCGCAAACTTATCGGGATTAATTTGTAATTTTCAAACTATGAGAGTAATGATTGGTGATTTCATAATTCTAAAGGGTAGTAAAATGTAGTAGTAATAATAATAATAAAAGTAATTGTCAGAGATATCACAAGGGCATAGAAGTAATTTATTCACCTACCTTCCTTACATTCCAAAATGGGTGATCCAATCTCATCCCCCAATGTGAGATTAATAATAGGGGTTAGTATCATGAACAGTGCAGACTTTGCAAATTCATCGGGCTAGCTCACTTCATTAATCTCTCATATTAAACAATAGATTGTGGTATTTCACATATCACAATCCACCCTAATATATGCTATCAAGTACATATTTAATTTCAAAGTCCCAAAAGCACCATTAAAGGGAAAAATAATTGTACCTCCTTGTATTATTGAGAAAGGGAAGATTACTTTCTTGTATTTTTTAATTGCAAAATACCTTGCTGTATCTTGGAATAATCAGGTCATAAAGCCCTTATCGCTAGGTTATAGGAGGATATTTTTGAATTACAGAATTTGTTTAACTTTAATACAGAAGGGTATTTTACAATTAGAAAAATATAAAGACTAATCTTCTCTTTTGCAATAATATAGGGGAGTAAAATGTATTTAACCCCACCATTAAATATTACAAACTATATCAACTATGAGCAAAATAAAGCAAGTGCAAGTGACCAATTGACCATAGGCCATGGCATAAATTTCCCCAATTTTGATCGAGATTGAGAACCACTGTGATTTTAATTTTGTTAACACGCGAATCCGCACACACACACATATTTAATTTTAATTTTTTTAGCTTCCATACACATAACACACTTGTGTGTATACATACATATACACATCTTTGATAAAGTATCAGCCTCATACTTTTTTCATTGGAAGGAAATTGAACCTGACTTTCTTTTAATGTGGATTTTAAAGAGAGATTAGTGTCACTTCACCTCAAAGGGTTTCGGTACGTAAACCCCCAATTTGTTATGTTATTATATATTCTTACTGAAATATTGTATAATATTACCTCACTCTTAACCTTCCACAACTCATTAAGGCTCAGTTTACTTTGCCATTTAATGAAGGTTTGGACTAATTAAACCATTGTACACACTAGTTTACTTTGATAGTTTGCCAACATGGGCCAAACCACCGGGGCGTGTTTGAGGTGGGAAATGTGGGTTTAGCTGAACCTTTCAATTTGGATGGTTAAAATAAACCATTTTTGGCTTATAAATATCTAACCCAAATTGTCCTGCAAATTACATAGTTGCCATCGAAAGGTGTAAAAAAGGTGATTTTAATCGTCTTCTTTCTCCTCCTCGCACACGGCGAAACACAGCGGTTGCCATTATTTATTTATTTTTGTTATTTTTTCTTTATTTCTTCAACTTGTTGGATGAAGAAAAATATGAAAATAAACCAATAATTTGAAAATTAGAAGAAAAATTTGAAAATAGAAGAAAATTTCGAAAAAAAATATTATCCAATGGAAGGGCATTACCAATATATGAAGAAGAGATATAAAATATTTAATTAATTGCCACATTAGGGATAAGTGGAAATTATAATTATTTTTACCCTTTTCTTCCCAATATATTTCTATAATTATACAATACTCAAAATTATACTAAATATCTAATATAAGCACAAAAAGATATTTCTCTTTATTTTAATGTTTTCATTTTTTTTTCCCTTGAATTTTTTGGGGTACTTCCAAATAAAAAAATGCAATATCTAATGATCTTTTTTTTGCAATATTCAACAATAAGGACACATTGGTAAATAAACAAGTCAAACTACTTTATACCAAGCTATTGAAGTAAACATCCTACCTAGTTTAGGTTAATTAAACCACTTTAAATTATCAAAGTAAACATATCATCAAATTCAAACTTACCTATTTAAACTATCATTCAAACTGTTTATAAATCAAATCCCAATTAATCGATATCCCCAAAGTAAACTAAGCCTAAAAGTTTAAGCCCAATAACTTTATGTTATAAATTTATTAATAACATCCAAACTTTTAAATACACACAAGAGCGGTGTGTATATCATAAGTACACAAAATGTCATTATCGATATATTTTTTTAAGTATATATAAAGAATATTATGATTATTTTACATAGTTGCATCGGGTGTATAGATGATGCTACTAGTAATAAAGCACCAAAGTACTTGATGAGGTCACCTTGAATTTAGATTCAAATCTTAAGATTCGATCAAATTTGATTTAACTTAAAGTTATGGCAAAATCAATTGGATTTTCCGATGAGACTGGATTGGGGTCATTCCCAAACCCTAATTTTCACCCTTTCCCCTTTTATGGAATCATAAATAAATAATTCATATCTATGTGCAGTACCAAAAAGCAGTAGTGATTACAAGAACAGCAAAAGTCACCAGGGGCTTGTGCTAAATTTGCCCGCTGAAATATCTATGCACAACCACAGTTGATATTCAGACTTTTCTATCTTAAATAAAAAAGCGATTCCTCTCTATTCTTCGGAGATGCTTGAATTTTAGAAACCCTTTCTCGTTCTTCTCGACCTGGTAATTTTGATTTTTTTTAAACAAAATTATTGTTTTTTTTTTTATAATTATTATTGGGTATTTGTGGATTTGGTTGAGTTCTTGTTGGATGGGCCCTATGAATTTGATTTTTGCTTCTTATACAGCTTTATATCCCGACATTCATCTGGGGTCTCCTTGTTTTCTCAGAAATTTTTGTCAAAAAAGGAAAAAAAGAAAGTAAAATCTTGATATTCTTTTATGTGACTGTGCTCTATGATAATATATATATATATATATATAGAGAGAGAGAGAGAGAGAGAGAGAGATTAAATTTACTGTTTGTTGTGGGTATTTATTCCTTTTTTTCTCTTCTGGCTCCGTGCGGAGGAAATTGAGGTGAAATTTGAATGGTTGAATTGCTTCTGCGATTTAATATACAATTTTTGGGTTTTGATCTTCTGTTATGTTAAGTGTTTCAGTCGTCAATTTTTCCTCAGAATTTTGAAGGCCATGATATCTGATTGATTGACTGAATCTGTGTGAGTTTGTGAGGAAAGGCTGATCCCTCTCAATCACTTTTTTTTCTTTCTTTTTTTTTTTTTCCTGGTACATTCATACGATGAGTTCTAGATTTCTGTTATTAGTGTTCTTTATGGGTTTTTATATTTCATGTTGGATATGAATTGTGTTGTTTCTTCTTAACTTTTCTGTTGTTGTTCTCCTTGTTTACTGTGGTAACTTTGGATCATTGACTTCAGGTTGGTTATTATACCATCAAGAAAATGGATTTTCAGCGCTCAACGTAGAATATTAAAGAGAATTGGGTGAATACTCTTTGTTTTTTAATACAAAAGGTGAAAAAGAGTTCGATGGGAGCTAGATTGAGTTCAAATAATAATAAAAGGAGCCGCAATGAGCTCTTTGAGGTGTCACAAAATGAGGCATGCAAGAGACAGAAGACGACGTCCACTAGCTTTTGGGATGAAAATCCACGACTTATTCCTAGCGTTCCTGATGAGATATCAATCCAGATTCTTGCTAGACTCCCAAGAATTTGGCATTTCAATGCAAAACTTGTGTCAAGAAAATGGAAAACTGCTCTAACGAGTGGAGAACTTTATAAATTAAGAAAAGAACTTGGCACAACAGAGGAGTGGCTCTACATTTTAACTAAGAGCGATGGTGATAAACTCATTTGGTATGCCTTCGATCCCGTATCCCAAATATGGCAAAGGTTGCCTTTGATGCCAAATGTTGCCGCTGGAGATGGAACGAGAAGGGGCTTGTCTGGCCTTCGGCTGTGGAATATGGTTGGTTCAAGCATCATTGCTGATGCTATAAGGGGTTGGCTTGGGAGAAAGAATGCATTGGACCAAATTGCGTTTTGTGGTTCTGCAATTGGAGCTGTTGATGGCTGCCTCTATGTCTTGGGTGGATTTTGCAGGGCTTTGGCTGTGAACGCTGTCTGGCGTTACAATCCGATTGTAAATGCTTGGAGCGAAGGGATTCCCATGTCTACTGGCAGAGCTTATTGCAAGACTGGTGTCTTAAACAACAAACTTTATGTTGTTGGAGGTGTTACTCGTGGTCGTGGTGGATTGGCTCCTCTTCAATCGGCTGAGGTTTTTGATCCTTCCTCCGATACATGGTCTGAGGTACCCAGCATGCCATTTTCAAAAGCACAGGTGCTACCGACTGCCTTTCTCGCTGACCTGCTGAAGCCGATTGCAACCGGGATGACACCATATAGGGGGAAACTATATGTTCCTCAAAGTTTATATTGCTGGCCATTTTTCGTTGATGTCGGAGGAGAGGTCTATGATCCCGAGACAAATTCTTGGGTTGAAATGCCAGCTGGCATGGGAGACGGATGGCCTGCCAGACAGGCTGGAACAAAATTAAGTGTCACTGTCGATGGAGAATTATACGCGTTGGATCCATCTAGCTCACTGGATAGTGCTAGGATCAAAGTGTATGATCACGAAGACGATGCTTGGAAAATAATTGAAGGAGATGTACCCGTTCACGACCTCACAGATTCAGAGTCCCCATATTTACTCGCTGGTTTTCTTGGAAAACTACATGTGATCACTAAAGATGTAAATAATAACATCTCAGTCATGAAAGCTGATAGGCGAAATAGGGTCGATCCCAGACCATCTACGTCATCAGCTACCTTAAGTGAATCCACGCAACGGTTATCCGATATTTTCGCAGTTTCATCAGATAATATTTGGCAAGTCGTTGCCTCTAGAAGTGCTGGATCAGCAGAGCTAGTTAGTTGTCAGATCCTCAATATCTAGCATGAGCATGAGCATGAGATATGGTTGATTCGCAACCTTGCTTTGCCGGCTTTGATGGGTTAGTTAACAGGGTCATTTCATTACTTGTACTTCAAGTTCAAGCCCCTTCCCGTGGTAATTACATCCTTTTGTCTAAATATGTTACATCTTCTTGAAATTTAATATGATATTTTGCCATATATGCTTATCTTGGAGAGCAGATTGCTAAATTCTTAAATTAAAGGTATTACATCTTACGTATGCAAGTTTTAGTATTTCTACCATGTTTTAATAAATGTTGATATGGTGAATCTTGATTTTAAATGGTATTCCTAGGAAAGAGAAATTCATTTGTTTGATCATAAACACCCAAGACTGCTAAAGGCAGCCTATCTTTATTACATTCACAAAGTGAAATTTAAGGTTGGACAAGTGCCGTCTGGGCTAAAATGCTGAAACACCCTTTTTGGTTGGTTGTTGCGGAAGCCGATCCAGAAATCTTTTTACTTGTATATTAGATAAGAAGACTCCTCAGCCTTTTTGAAGCTTCGAGGATATTCTCTCTGTGGCCAAAAGCAGTAACCCTAATAAATTCTTTCCCTGCTGGGCCGAATCCACTCCCTGGAACTGTTATTATGTGTGTTTTCTCTAGAATTTCATTGAATACATCCCAAGAATTTGAACCAGGAAAGTGTACCCAAAGATAAGGTGCATTTACGCCTCCATAAGCTCTTAATCCAAGTGATTCAAAAGTCTCTAACAGTATATCTGCATTCTCCTTGTAGTAATCCACAAGAGAGATTACAGCCTGAAAGTAATACAAAGAAAACGTTTGTCAAGGGTTTTGCGACAGCTTGCTTTTGGAGAAGTACAGAGTTGTAGAAAATCCAGTGACAGTTGCTTTTAACTCTTTCTTTTTCTCCTTTCTTTAGAGAATTAAACACAGAAACCTTTTTTCCAATTGCACCAGAACAACTAAATTAAGGTAAATGCTGAAAACTTCTTGGAAATTGTTGCAAACACTCCCTAAGAAGCATTTTCCGCATATTAGGACACATAAACCAGATATTTGGTCTTAGAAAAACTCACCTTGAACCCCTCTTTGGATAAGCTGGCCAACCCACCGGCCTGAGCTATCCTAGAAGCTCCATTAAAGCAGGTACACACGATACGGTTGAAGTCATTTATGATGGGAAACCCGTTTGAATACAAGAGTTCCTTAGGCACTACAGTCCAGCCAAGGCGGACCCCTGTGAATCCAGCAATCTTGGAGAAGGATGAGACTTCTATGGCAACCTGTGGTATTGACTTCCAGGTTAGAACAAAAAGCTGTGATCTAAAATGGTTGTTTTAGGCATAGATCACCTTTCTGGCACCAGGAATTTCATATATTGAACGAGGACTTCCATCTGTGATATAAACAGCATAGGCCGAGTCATAAACGATGATTGATCCATTCTCTTGTGCAAATTGAATAAGTTGTTCTAGTTGCTCCCGGGATGCGGCATGGCCAGTGGGGTTGTTTGGAGAGCAGAAGAAAATAACATCTGTTCGTGCAGCATTCGAGAGCTCAGGGAAGAAACCGTTCTCAGGTACGCATTTCATGTACTCGATATTCTGGTACGTCCCTGATTCTTTCTCAACATCACCTGTCTGCCCAATTATCACGCTTGAATCTATGTATGCCTGTCTTGGAGCACGTATATTGTAAGAAAATCATTCATGAAACTTGAGCAAATATTGTTGTTGATGATATAAAATTTGAACATCCCAAATAAAACTAAACGTTAAGTAGTGAAGCTTTGAAGTATCACCGGGAAAATCGGATCTTGAACAGCTATGGACATGTTGAATCCAAAGAGAAGCTGCAAGGAAGCGTGTCTTGAGTTGAAACATTGGAATAAAGGGAAACGACCCAAATAAGGCTGAGTGTTAGAACAATAAGAGAAATTGATAATCATCTTAATCATCGTGTGTTGATACCTGCAGGCGAGAGATATCGCACTGTGCACCATCTGATACAAATACTTCTGTGTCTTTGATGCCCATGTCTTTGTAAAATGTTTCTGCTATGGCTTTTCTTAGTTCCTGCGATAGTGTGGCATGAGTTCCTCGTAAAGGATGAACTTATGTACAGTTTTACATGAATATAAAGCCTTTTTTTTTTCTGAGTTTATTTATTTGGCCTTCTTACCTTGCTGCCTTGTTCAGCTCCATACCCTCTATAACCTTCACGTGTTGAAAGGCTGTGGGCGTACTGTAATCTTGGAATGTTAGTGATGCTTTAAGCAACGTATATTTCATATGTACTCGAGTCAAGTTTGGACCAAAATGATTAGGACAAATATATGAAATTAGAACTAACCTTATTTAAGACATGGTAATATAGCCTGTTAACTAGGATGAAGTAGCCTTAGTTCATGGCTGATCAATACAATTTTCAATGAGAACCGAACAATCTAAGACACCAAGAACTAGGGCCAGCAAAACACACTCAAAGGTTGTTTGGCTAAACTTATTTAAAATACTTATAAGCTCCTACATCTTAATGAATGTTTAGCGTTATAATAAGCTCTGGGAACATTTCAAAAAAATAAGATCATGCAACTTATAAGATGTTAGAATATCAATTTGTAGTTAATATGGTTAAATTAACGGAGTTTCTTAAAATGTTTAGTAATTGTACTAAACAGTTTATAACATTTTATAAATTCTCAAAAACATGTAATAAAATATTTTGATGAATTTATAAGCTCATCCGAACACCCTCTTATTCTTGTTGAAAATGAAATGAAAATCTAAGTTCTAAGAAACTTCCTAGATGAAGATGAAACATATGTATTTAACTTGAGTATTTTAAATCATTAGGGGATTTTAATAGTTTCTACTTAGCCATCATGAAGAAAACTTTTGGGTATCATTCCATTCGAGTTTACTCGAGAACTTACATTTGCCATGCTTGAAGCTACAATGTCTGGTAATGGCTCCGTAGTGTCCCCAATTCCCAGGCTTATAACTTTTGCATTAGGATACTTCTTCATGTGTTGGAGTTCGTGTTCAGATATCTATAACATAGCAACATTTGATTTAAATAAGTTGAATTTTATATCATGCTTTTGAGTTACATTATGGAAGCTGATTGGAAAAACGACAGAAGTACAAATGGATAGAGATTAAAGAACTACCAACCTCAGGGAACAAAAAGTTACTTTGCAGCTTCTCCAGTGCTGGATTACGACCAACCTTTGTACGATAATTGATAACTACATGAATTATATTAGTTAATTACAACTTATGGTTTGAATTTAGATTTAATCACCAATTTGGCCTAATAACAGAAACACCTCCCCTAGTTTGGGAAATTATGGTAATACTCCTTGTCATTAGTTCAGCTGATGGAGAACTAAGGGAGCCTATGAAATATTACATGTAGACCCCATATTCAAACTTTTCAGGGGGTGTAATTGTAGTGTTGAACAAGCTCCAGTTAAGTTTTCATTCAATTAAACTGACAGCAGGAGCGGTGGTATTAATTTTACAAGCCACAGGAAGTGTTCATGTAATTCGTTATGTTATCCCTTGAATTTATCTTACAATAAAGATGAAAACGTACCATTTTCATTGTCTTTTGCTGTGATACTGCATGACAACAGATGAAATAATGCATTAATATTTATGCAATTGTAGATATATAACATATAGATATGGAACAAAATGAAAAAACTCAATCTAATAGACTACCTAGCTCTAGACTGCAAAATGGCTTTGCAATGGGTGAGGCTGGAGGGAAAACTCTTGTACATTTTTGCTGCTAACTTGTATCAATATTGGCACCATGGAATGTGATACAATGGTTGGAATTTATAACCATGCAAAGAACTAAGGATAGCTTGTGTCATTGTCAGCTTGCATCCACACGAGTCAAAGTAGGCATATGCCCATGAAAAGTGAATCTTGGTAAGTTCTTTGGATGGCTACATGTGTGAAATCTTGTGGTTAAATGTCTATGGTCTCTTTTCTTGGTAGTAGTTGTTGGACCATGGTATTCATGTAATTTACAATGTAGACTAAAATATGGTAACTTCCAAAAGTTATTGTGATCTGGGATTGTCCAATAGGTCTTGTTCTAGATTGTTTCGTTTTAT
The DNA here is from genome assembly GCA_014898755.1 of Handroanthus guayacan. Classification (NCBI taxonomy): domain Eukaryota; kingdom Viridiplantae; phylum Streptophyta; class Magnoliopsida; order Lamiales; family Bignoniaceae; genus Handroanthus; species Handroanthus guayacan. The sequence goes on from JACFYI010002274.1 coordinate 659,118, forward strand.
GAGAAGTGTTATGAGTTGGGAACAAAGGTTGTGCATTAGGTGGAAGAGAATGGATCATTGTGAAGATTCCTAGGGGCTTCCAATGAAAATGCTTCGATACTTAAGTTTGCAAGGTCCTAGTTTGAAAATTTAAGTCATAGATATCGTAGGTCGTATGTATCGACTAGAAAATCTTACAACTGTGTAAATTTGATTGTGATTGACGTATTCATAGTATTCGACTGATACAGACCTGTCTGATCAGGCCTCAATGGAGTTCCAAAATCTTGCTAAATGTCCTTATCCATCGGTCTGTGGAACAGGTCCATGGTGGATTGAATGTGCAACCCGTAAAGAGAGCATGGATCTTATAGTGTTTGGGCATTTCCTTTTACCATAAGGGCATTTTAGTAAAGAACCCCCATTTACCCCATCTAGCCTACCTGTTTCGATCATGATACTCTGCAATTCTTGTTTTCCTGGTTCTCTTTTTCTTCAGCCTTCATTAAAACTTTAGCATATGCTCATTTTAGTAACTTAATTTAAGGAATAATTACATTTTGCCCCCTGAATTGTAAGCGTTTTTACACTTTGCCCACTAAACTACTATTTATTCCAAATCACCATATGAATTTTTCGAAAATTTACATTTTTCCATATTTGCCCATTTCTAATGGAATCAAAGAGAATATTCCGCTGAGATGCTGTTGGCGATGATTAATTAAGGGGTATTTTTGTCCTTCACCGGCAGCATTTGAGCGAATATTCTCTTTGATTCCATTAGAAACAGGCAAATATGGGGAAGTGTAAATTTTCGAAAAGTTCATACGGTGATTTGAAACAAAAAAATAATTTAGTGGGCAAAGTACAAAAATGCCTATAGTTTAGAGGACAAAGTGTAATTATCCCTTAATTTAATGAACCACTTTTCTTCCTAAACAAATAGGGATTATATAAAACAATGAAGATTTTACAATGTAGTTGAGTGGTCTTATGTGCAATTTTAATCTAAAAAAATATGCCACTTTCATCTTTGAAATTTGAAGGAAATGTTTGTCTCGGTCTTTCGTTTTACAGCAAAGACAATCGAAATCAAAACTACTCTATAAGTGTTCAAAGATACATCGAATAAGGAAAAATAAAAGTGATCTGCTTTTCCACATTGATCAAAGATTCTTTAGAACATTATATGCTTGCACTTTCACCAAATTTTCTCTAGGCTAGTTGCACATGCATAATAATTCAAGGGCGAGTCCTTGCCACCAAATTTAGACTACATGCCTAGATTTTCATTAAACAAACTTAAATTTAGTACAACTTCAAAAATTATTATTCTCATCAAACTTCCATGAAACTTCATAATAACTTACAAAGAATTTCATCATAGCTTGCTACAAGGATCACCTTTACTAACCCCTTGTGATCTCACCTTAAACAATCTCCTTCATAATATTGATGAGGGCTTGTGGCCTCATGGTTTGATCTCGAGGTGATTCGACCACACAATCATCACAGAGCATTAGGTTTGTTTGGTGAGTTTAATGAAGGCCTTTAAGTTCAAGTCAGGACTGGCTCGCGAACAAGGTGAGTCGGAAAGATAGTAATAAATATAGTAAGAAATAAAGATGTTGTAATTAAATAATGACAATTTGAATGTGAACCTTATTATTAATTTTCATATCTAAATCCAATTTGAGATCCTATGAGATCTGGGTCTATTAATAGCAAGTTCGAATATGATAAGAATCTAAACTTTGATAAGAAAATCCAATGTGGATATAGGAAATAATAATTATTCAAGAGTTATGTACGCTATTATAAGCATAATATCTCAAAATACATATATTCATACATTATTAATTGCAATGTCACATATATTACATTCTATTTAAGAGTTTTTATTCACATTACTATAGTAGTATTATCTTAATAAAAGATATTATTAAAATTGGAATTTGAATCTTTAGCGGATCAGATTGTTCAATTCCATATTTGATTCACTTATCACGTGATAAGTATTTATAATCAGCTATGATTGACTCGGGTTTTAGATTTATTTACCCCCATTGATCCTAATAGTGTGTGTAGGGGAAAATAAAGCAAGGCTCCGGCGGCCAATTATGGAAAGGCGGCCAATTACTGGGGGTATGTGTCCTTGCCTCATGACGTCACCCAAGTTACGTTTATGTATGAACGGAGCTGACCTATTTTTAAGGGCATAAACGTCAACAGGCGAGCAAGCCTAGATGGTAGGTACCGTGGTACATCGAATATGGACCTAAAGCAAGTAATCTATCCCTTGCCTAAACCACATAAATAGAGAAAAGCCAAGGAAAATGAAATGTAAACAGCCACATATTCCAAAAGCGGACTTGACCTTTTGAAAACTAACATCATAAACCAAGAATGTACATTCTCCCTGGACATAATCTAAAACAAAAGTATTGATATGACATTGAAGAAGATAGGTCTAGCAAAGGATGAGGATCGGTCTATTTGGTCCGTCAGGTAGGCTTATATTAATTCTATCTGATAGAACATGAGGTCGAGAAAATCTTGAGATTAATTAGTTGAAATCTGAATAAAAACTCTTCAAAATTTCAGTCAGAAATGTAAACAGTTCCAAAAGTGGACTTGACCTTTTGAAAACTAACATCATAAACCAAGAATGTACATTGTCTTTGGACATAATCTAAAAACAAAAGTATTGATTTGACATTGAAGAAGATAGGTGTAGCAAAGGATGAGGATCGGCCTATTTGGTCCGTCGGTAGGCTTATATTAATTCTATCGTCTAGAACATGAGGTTGAGAAAATCTTGAGGTTAATTAGTTGAAATCTGAATAAAAACTCTTCAAAATTTCAGTCAGAATAGTTCGGAAAATTATAATGATCAGATAGAATAAGTTGGTAAAAGTATGATAATGCGTGCTGCTATTTTGATTCGATTTTGAGTATTTAGTACTCACCTAACATGAATTGCTAGTCTTTAACAACATGTTTAAGATCAACCCATGTGTTATTCATTAGGGTTTTTATGTTGGGTCAAATATTTGTCGAGTAGAATTAATTAAAAAAAAATGTGTGGAAGTTATGTAGCATTTTAGAGAGTCAAGCTACACATAGAAAATAATGTAACAATGAGTAAATATTTTTGAACATTATAGTATTCCAACAGTTGAAAGTATATTCAAAAGGCAATATTAATTTTGGACTTAAAAGAGTCAATAAATTTTACCACTTTTGTATAACCAAATGAGACATTTGAAAAAATAAATTAATTTGACAAAAAATTAAAGGGAGACTTTTCTAGATTGTAATTTTGTATTTTAGTGAGAAAATATTAATAAAAGACGTTAGTTTTGTATTTTAGTAAGAAAATATTAATAAAAAGACGTTAGTTTTGTATTTTAGTAAGAAAATATTAATAAAAAGACTTTAGTTAAAAGAAAATTCAAATAAAAGTAAAATATAGTTCTTCAACATTTTCCACTAGTTGCTTGGAAAATTAGAAAGGGACATGCAACTCGACAATTCTTTATTTTCCACACTATATCTTTCTCATAAATTTGATTGATCTGAAAAAATTTCTGATAACAGATGACTCTTCTAATCTTGATTTTCTATATTGATTGAGAAGTGAACCTAAAACTATTTTTTAACTTTGCATTGATTTTAACTTTTTCTTAATAAACTCAAGCCGTGTACGCAAATGAGAGAATAAGTTGTTTTTTTTCCCTTTTTCTTTTTGATGTAAAAAGTTGAAGTCTTTAAATATTCATCATATTTTATAGGCAATTTATCACACAAAATTATGCTCATAAATCTATGTATATCTATAAATATTTCTGAAGTATTCAATTTGATCATGATGAAAACGAGTTTCACGTCTGCATCCCTAATCAAATCATAACATTTCATATTAAAGCATCTAAATTTGATGAAATTGTATATATTGTAACATAAGTTGAATGTATACAATAAAAATTGTTGATTTAAAGTATTTTCATGATAAAGAATTTATAAAAGACTTGAAAGCATGAAAAGGTGACCATTTAATTTTAAATATTGGGATAATATAATAAAAAAAAAGGTGGATTGTATTAAAATTGTTGGCACATCCATTGAATTATGTTTGGTAGGAATGGATCTAAATAGGAAGTTGCACCCAAATTGAAGAAGAATGTTAAGGAAATTTGATGAGGAAAAAGGAAAAAAAATAAAATAGAAAGAAAAAGAAAGAGAACACAAACTTTCTCCAAATCATGTTCCTAAAGAATTTTCAAGAAATTAAGGATGAGAGAGGTTGAAATTTCCAAGAGAATAAACGAATTGTTGCAAAATATTTTTAGAGGATCAGGAATTTGTGGTGTGCTAAGAATATTTTGTTTATTTGTTTTTAATGTGAAAATTAAATATAATTTTTTTAAGAAATTATTATCTAAAAATTATTTTAGAAAATAAGAAAGAAAATATTCTGGCATTTTAAGACCGAATTGAAACCGGGCCTAATTCATATAGATTTCAAGTCAAAGTAATTCTTGCTTATTAGTTTGCGAGCCCATCTTTTTTCAAAATATTAGTTATATATGTCAAAGGAAAATTATAAATACGTAAATGAAAATATTTATTAAAAACCAAAAAAAAAAGTTTTGGAGCCCAATTTCGAACTCTATTACTTGGGCATAAAGTCGAGCTAAATGAATTATGCCGAGTTCATCCCAAGTCAGAGCTAGCTCGTCGAGCTTGAGCTTGGAAAAATTATCAAACTCAATTCATTTCTGCCTATAAACTAAACACCTAGAAAATAAAGTTCGTAAATTTTATTTAGTTTATTTAACAGAATAAATAAATTTCCTTATGTTCACTAATTGTTGCTAATCATTAATTCATGCAAGCCTTGACTAAATTTGAAGGAACTAGGAATGTGAAATATGAAGAAACATTACCAAAGTAACTGGAATACAACTAGCGCTGTCAATGGGGCGGATTTTAATTCAAATTCAATTTGAATTCGATCTGATTGTTCAAAATCGTTAACTGATAAAAGATTCAATAGATATGTTAAAAAAGTGAATATGGATTTAATACGAATCCTAATGTACATAGTTAATATTATACATGTAACAAATATGTAAAGTTATTGTACATGTAATATATGATATAACAATAT
>JACFYI010002274.1:664369-676354 GCA_014898755.1 Handroanthus guayacan
GATCCATAACACCTTCGTTATTATGCAAAGAATTTGGCCGAACAAAAAAGCTCAACATATCTTCATGAAAACTTTGTAAACTATCTTATCCCTACACAATCCCCCATCTTCTTTTATAAAATCATTCATCGTATTACATAAAATTTATATTGCCATATTTATATATCATAGTAATATAATCAATATAAATATACTTGCATTAAAAATTAATATAAACACTGCACGCACTGCACTTACTAAAATAACATATATGGGATAATTACTTCTACACCTCCTAAAGTTTAACATAATTATCAAAACATTCTCTAAGATTTGAAAATTACCATTATATTCCATGTCGTTAGTTCAACTGATGCATATTTACAATTACACCCCTAAACTGAGGCATAGTTATAATCACGCCCGCTCATCCAACAGATCTACTCGTAATGTTTCAGCATTTTTATGGGTGTAATTGTAATTATTTGTCAATTGATACTCAAAGTGGGGATGTAATGGCAATTAACCAAATTTGAGGGAAATATTTTGATAGTTAACAAAAACATAATTCAGATACAAGAAGCATGTCAATGACAACGAACCTGATCATCATTATTTAACAACCTTTGAGCCAAAACACAAAACGATTCCAAATGTTAGAAAATATAATACAGTGGTGCTCTCACCGCAAGTCCTGCAGTGGATTTTCACACCTGAAAATACAAATGGGTGCCCCTGTGGAGACAGAGGGTATACACTTATTTTTTCATCATCACTAATCCAATTGCTGTCAGAGTGCAGCATGCGGTTGAAGTCTTGTCAGAACATTTCTTCCTTCAGCCATTCCTACCATCATTCAGCCAAGCCATCACCTTCGATCATTCTGATGACTTCTAACATCTTAGGCCTTTCCAATGGAGAGTTTTGCATGCAGAGAAGAGCTACTTGGATCAGCTGCTCCATCTCTTCGTTGATGTAGTTACCTTGAAGATCTTCATCGACTAATGTTTCTAACTTTTTTTCCTTTAGAAGTCCCTTGACCTGAGCCGACAATAAAAACAAAGGTTATGGTGCAGTAAATTGGATGAGTACCATTATACCTCCTCCTGGTAGCTGACACATAATTATAGTTACACCCCCTGAGGTAACACATAACTAAAATTACGCTCCTTGTTCAAGGGGTTTGCTTGTAATATTTCACGATATTTAGGGAATATAATTGTAATTATACGTCAGCTAAACTAACAATAGAGGATATCGTGGTAATTATCCAAACCTCAGGTAATGTAGAGTAATTAGGAATGTAGAGGTAACTATCTCTAGATTTAAAAATAAACGGGTGTTCGAGCAAGCTCATAAGCTCTTTAAAACATCTTGTAGGATATTTAAGAGCTTACATATGAAAAGTGTTTAGTAATTTCTTTGTAAATGAGTTTTTTAACCCCAGACTAAGATGTTTGCAAATTCAAGCTCTTTTAAACAAAGAGTTCTTGATCTTAACATAATCCATCAATTTGTACTATTTTTAATTACAAAATTTTCATTATTAACATCTTATAAGTTCTAATATCTTATTTTATCCAAACACTTTAACAACTTGTTTTAAAAATAAGATCTAATATCACATAAGCTCCAAAAATATCTTAAGGTATAAGAGTTTATAAGATATTTTAGTTAAGTTTGGCCAAATATAATCTAAGTTGTTAAGTGTTAATGTATAAAATAATGTAAGTAATGTCAAAATTGTAATTAAAATGCTTAAAGTTAAAGGAATATGTTAAGAACTTTACAAAAAATTACTGAACAGTTTATATCATTTTATAAGCTCCCAAGCATCTTATAAAATATCTTCAAGAGCTTATAATTTCAACAAAACACCCGCCAAGTCCCAGATTATGGGGAAAACTTTCAGCTGATATAAAAATGAAAGTTTTTGGTTTTCTATTTTCACTATAGAATAGATATGAAGCTTACCCAATCGAGTAACGTAACGTCATCATCATTAGCAATCCGAGCAAGATCGAAAGCTCTTTTCCCAGTAATGAGTTCAAGAAGCGTGAATCCATAACCGAAAACATCTGTTTTCTCAGAACATTCACCGGTTGACAGATACTCAGGAGCTATATGGCCCGTTCCACGAACAGCTGTGGTAACATGAGTATCCTTGTAGCCCATGAGCATGGCCAACCCGAAGTCACCGATAACTGCTTCAAAATCCTCATCCAACAATATATCGGCAACCTTGACATTACGATGAATAACTTTAGGGTTACAATCATAATGCAAATAAGCAAGTCCCCTTGCAGATCCTAGTGCTATCCGTTTTCTTAGAGGCCAATCAAGTGGAGGCTGTGATTCAGGTCGCTCTAAGATAATGAATCAAAAACTCATCAGCACTAACACCCCCAAAAAAGATCAAAACCATAGTGATCTTCTGCATGTAATCTTGCAAAATCAGATGATCAAATTGATTAATATGTTTTGTTGTATGCTTCAACCAACAGTAAGATTGATTTCCGAGCATAATTTTAAAGAGCAAGTACATGAGCATGCAAGTTACTGTAATGATAAAACAGCTGGAGAGCTGAATGAGCTACTGTTTTATGTCTGGCTAATTAGTGTTGCGAGGTATTGAAGAAGTGATGTTTATGGCATAGAATTGATATCTTTTTCATATGATAGTGAACTGGTAAAAAATAGACGCAATCTTATTAAATGCAATTTTTTGATAAATCCAGCTACTTTCTTTCCTCAGAGATGGGACACCGACAGCAGTTTAAGGTAAAAACTTCATTACAATTAACTACACAAGCAACTGAAATCTGCCATATAATCACTCTTAACTTCCTTACACTTATATTCCAAACAACATTCAGAATTCTTAGCTATTCTTAAGTATGCTAATGTTATGGATCTGCAGGACATATGTTAATCACTTAAATTAAAGGCCTTCTATATTATTTCAATTAGATATATCTTCTATAGCATAAATTCAACATGACTGCTAACTTCCCGATAAAGTTTTTACATCAAAGTGTGACCATAATATCAATGCAAATAGACCATAATATCAATGCAAACATATGCCGCACTTAGCATCAGTGTGATGTAAAATATGTCACTTCTAGGATGATAGGTTTTTGGCAAAACACGTTCCACTGAACTTTATAGACTAGTCGAGTATAAAACATCTCACCAAGCAATAAAGCAAAAGGGAAGATGAAAATTAGATCAAAACTACCTCTTAGCCATGATGCAACACTTCCATTAACCATTAAAGGATAAACAAGCAGCCTTTCTGTTGGTGTCATGCAAAAGCCATGCAAGCTAAGTAAATTCCGATGGAAAACCATGCTGATCACTTCTATTTCTGTTTGGAATTGCAGCTCTCCACCTTGAGTACGATCTTCTTTTTGTCTTTTAACCGCCACCAAAGAACCATCTGCCAATCGGCCTTTGTAAACCTTACCAAATCCACCCCTGCCAATAAAATTTTTGTTACTGAAATTATCTGTTGCAACTTGGAGTTCACGTAGAGAAAATCTTTTGAGCTGTCTCATGCGAACATTAGGTTCCACTCCGGCTGCAGCGAAAGTAAATAAGAAAAAATAAGTGAAAATTGACAATATGTGCTATATGATGATATTTGGCCTTAACACTAACCAGGAACATCAACTAAATAATCTCGCTGCTTCCTTCTTCGGTACCGAGCAAACGCAACTGCAGGAGCAGCCAATAGGCGAGCAGCACGAGCAACACCCCTTCCTGCAATTGCTCCAGTAGAAATATTGCCAACTGCAGTTGTAATCCCTTCTGCAATTGCTCCAGTAGAACTATTGCCAACCGCAGTTGTAATCTCTCCTGCAATTGCTCCAGTAGAGCTATTGCCAACTGCAATTGTAATTTAATTCTTTGTTCAGATGACAATACATAATCTACAATGGTCGTTTTAATAGCAAAATGACACAATACTTCATGGTCGTTGAAATTACCCACCAATTCCAAAATCTATAATCTCTCAGAAGCAAAATGCATGCTCTTTAAAGCATATATAATTAATAAATAATAATTCAATAAATACCATAACAATAGAACTAAGGAAACTCAACCTTTAAGCCAAAATGCAACCTAATAAAGAAAACCGATAATTGTATCAAGATCAATTTTCACATAAACTGATAATTGTATCAAGATCAATTTTCACATAATTAAAGCCAAAAATAAGAATAATAATGTATTGATCAAATACCATCCGCATCTTCAATAGAAGAATCCAAACTGAAATCATCTGAAATAGAGCTGCTGAGACTTTCACAGTATGCAATTTGTCGAAGTTCTTCTCGCTTGAGAACGGCTTCAACCAACCTGCTCCAGTTATCATAAACCCTAGAAATGGCTAATCACACTGGAGTCAATTTTGGGCCCTGCAGAGTGCAGCTTCTTTAAAGGCGCAAATATAATTATGGGAAGTTTGCACTTCGCCGCGTATTCAATGTCAATTTCAGTGTGCGTTGTCAATTGCATCCTTTTCCCCTTCCATACTCAAATTTGCCCTAACGTCTCCTCCAATTTTACATATCATTAGATTTCAAATCTCGAAGGACCAAATTGCCCAAATTTTTATTTCTTATTCATTTAAAAGAATAAAAAATAAAAACTCATTTGAGAATTACAATCAAATTACATTAGGCTCCAAATATGATCAAACTCCACCTATTCTGAAAGTTCATGAATCAAATTCGATCCTCTAAGAACGAGGTTGATAATGCAAAAATAACAACAACAATAATAATTTTGAAAGACACAAAACAATTTATCCTGTCTATATTATCTATATTCTAAATATTAATTTCTAAAAAACGAAAACGACTTATTTTCTAAATAATTTTGAGTTTTAAGTTAGTTTATTTTATTTCTAATGATCTTTTTTCAAAATATTGTTGATGGCTTCAAATAAAATACTCGATTTGAGGAAGATGAGTTTGTCCTTGTTTAATGAATAAGAAAAAAATAAAAGTTCGGGTAATTGGGTCATTTAAGAGTTAAAAACTAATAGCGTTTATGTAATAGGTGGAAATTTTATGAAATTAAACAATTAAAGTAAAACTGAGAGTACAAGGGCATAAAGTGCTGTAATTGAGAGTAGAGCGGGTAAAGTTAAATTTACCCTATAATTAAATAATTCAACTGAAAAATAAGAGCAACGAAACCCCACAGGTCATCAGTTCAATTCTCACCGGTGTGACGCTAGTATTTTTCTAGTGAAAAAATTATTTATACTATATATAAAGTGTGAGACCTAAAGTAGTTATATTTAGTGGTGTGTTTTCATGTGATGCCTTTAATACCCTTTAATAGAAACTTATCTTAATAATCGCCCACAATGCAAAAAAAAAAAAAAGTTAAAATCTATTAATTATCTATTTACATTAAATATGTATATATTTATATGAAATATATTAATAATATTCCGATTACTAAATACTCACAAATCAAGTCTGTATAATATTTATTATATATAAAGCGTGAGACCTAAAGTAGTTATATTTAGTGGTGTGTTTTCATGTGATGCCTTTAGTACCCCTTAATAGAAAGTTATCTTAATAATCGCCCACAATGGAAAAAAAAGTTAAAATCTACTAATTATCTATTTATATTAAATATGTATATATTTATATGAAATATATTAATAATATTCCGATTATTAAATACTCACAGATCAAGTCTGTATTATATTTTAATATATACGAAATGTATATTTATTAATTTTATATGCAAATGCATCGAGTGGGTAGTAAATGCTAGTGGACCAAATAAATTACTAGTTATTGTGTAAAAACATGTGGAACTTTCATCTTTGAAATTTGAAGGCAGTATTTGTCTTTGTCATCTGTTACCTAGGAAAAAATAAAAATAGAAAAAAAACTATATGATTTTGACTCTCCAAGTGTTCAAAGATACATCGACAAACAAAAGTGAACAGGGGTGTGTTTGTTTGCAGTTCCCCGAGATAAATTTTAGTTGGGAAAATGCAAATAAACATTGTTTACATTTTGGGAGAATCACTTTAAATTCACTATCTCAAAATACTTCTTTTGTTTTTGAAAATATTACCAAATAGTACTTTTGGAAAAGAAAATACCATAATTACATGTAAAAATAATTTTATATAATTATCATCTCCGAAAAACTCTTTATCATTATAATTATATATATAAAAAATAATTCTAAATTATATTTTCTTCCCCAACAAGATAGGAAATGATATGATTTAACAATTATAATAAAAAATGTCTCATCTCAAAATGTAACCAAACATAACTTCATAACCCAAAACAATTTCAACCTAATACTCAAAAAACAAACATTCATTATATTTCCCACCCTACTCTCAAAGTTCATTTCTTCAAAACAACTAATCCCTAGACATTCCAAAATGCAAACAAACCCATACTCCTGTTTTGCCATATAATCAAGATTTTTTAGAGTATTCAGTTTGATTATATTGAAAACAAGTTATCATCTGCATATAACTTGATCAAATCATTTGAATATTTAATTTAAAAGGTTTAAATTGGATAGAAATTATTGATTTAAAGTATTTTTTATGAGAAAGATTTTAAAGATATGAGGGCATGATGGCGGGCCATTTACAAGTATTGCACAATTTGAAAAGGGAGAGAGAGAGAGAGAGAGAGAGAGAGAGTAAAGGTTCCTTGATTAAACTAAATTGGTGATACGTCCACTAAATTATGTTCGATGAGAATGGATCTATATAAAAAATCACATCCAAATGGAATAAGAATCTTATGGAAATTTGACGAGAAAAACACACAAATATTTCCCAATTCATGTTGCTCAAGAATTTCCAAGAAATAAGGGATGAGAGAGGGTGAAATTTTCAAGAGAATGAATGAATTATCGCATAATGTTTATTTAGGGTCTAGAATTGTGGTGTGTTACAAATATTTTATTTAATTTTTTCTGTGCAAAAAAGTAAGGGTCTAGAATTGTGGTGTGTTACAAATATTTTATTTAATTTTTTCTGTGCAAAAAAGTAAGTTAGTTTTGGTTTTCTTTTTTTCTTTTTTTGTTTTAGTTTACAAAATACAAAAGACTATATTTGACATTTCCAGGGGTAGGAAATAAAACATTTTCATTTTTACTATAGTGTATAATATATATCTATATATATCTGCAAATATTAGACTATAAAATATATATGTGTGGGGGTCCACTGTCACATTGGCAGCAAATTACCAAATAAAAGTTTAGGACTATAAAATATGAAAAATTTGGAATGTGAGAGATCGATTGGCACTAGAATTTGGAGTTTGAAGAAACTTTCAATTCGACTATTTTTGTTTTATTTGATTATATTTGAATATCAAACCAAACCATTCTACCCCATAACTTGTGTTTATTAAATTTCAACCAATTTATCAAACTCAAGCTATCTTAGTGAATTAAAATTTTATGTTTTTATTAATTTAATAGCATTTTCAGTAAATTCTTTTGTTAATCTTTTCGAGTTTTTTTAAATATTGGATATATGAATATTTCAGTTATTTTATCACAATATATTTCTTGATATGCTAAATCATTATACTTTTTTGGTATTGATAATTTTTTTCAAATAAATTCTATGATTTAACAGTATTTTGAAGCAGTGGTGTATCTAGGATTTTTGTTAAGTGGGATCAAAATATTAATAAAAATTAACTTTAAAATATATTAATATTTATTATAAAAATAAAATTTAAATACATTAGTCAAATTAACTTCGACATATTTTGCCTCGTCATAATATCATTGTCTGATACATTACGAGATTCTAAATCCTATATGATAGCCTTAGCTGTTTTTGTAGCACATACAAGTATAATTTCTTTTTGTACTATTAGACAAGGAAACGGATTATTTTCTCAATATTATAGGAACATCTTTTTCCAAAATGGTATCTGAGAAGTTAAAAAAAATTACATTTATTTTGAAGAAGAAAACATTTATTCAATGATGATATAGCTTTGTTATAACCTAGAAATGTCATTCATTGACCCCCCAAAAAATCTCATAGTTATTATTCATAACTTTAATTAATCAATTATTAAAAAATAATGCTAAGTTAACAGTCAAAATAGATATATCAAAAGAACTCACTAAATAATTACTTTGACATTATCTTAATTATTCATATTTTTACAATTTTTAATTTATTAAAAGTCTTAGTACATATAATAATTAAGAATAAAAAGTGAAAAATCAAATAACTTATATTTTTTAAAATTTTTAAATCTCAAGTGGGAAAGACACTTAGAAATGAAATAGAAAATTATTTAAGAATAAAGAAAAGTAATCTTTATGTTTTTGCTGCTTTAAAAGAAAAAGCGAAGGAAAAAATTAAAAAGAAAGAAAAATCATGAAGAAGGAGGAATCACCACAAATGCTTCCCCAAAGTGGCTGGAAGAACTTTACTTTGTGCATGTTCAACCAGCTGTGCTAGTGTCAACCTTGCAGCCTGGGTGGTACCAGTTTTCCGTTTTGTGCAGATTCATATAAATAAAAACTATATTTACGTGGGGCCAAATGGGGCCAGTTGACCCGAATTAGCCCCACTTAAATCTGTTACTATTTTGAAAGATCCAACTGAATTAAAATCATGGAGTCACAACTGCTCGTCTTCATATGCTTAACAATTAAAACGAATTCAAATATAATTTTTCACATCGGATAGCAGTTCAAACATCTATGTGGTGTTTATCTTGACTCGATTCATGTCAGCTCCTTAAACACGTAAAACTCGTAAATTTCAATTAATTTATTTAACAAAATTTAAATTTCCTTATGTTCACTGATTTGTGCTAATCATTAATTCATGCATGCATTTATAAAAGAGGAAATGTCATTAAGTAACCTAAAGTATATGCTAATTTGCACTTTGCAACCTTAAGGAAAAAAAGTCTCAGTTTACGATATAAACTTCACGAAAAATTGCATAGCCTAACCTAATAGCCTTTTTTGGTGGATTTCTCCACCGGCGTTGTGTCACACGCTTGACACGCATGAAGAACAAGGGCAAAATCGTCTCTTCCCAAATACATCACCTTTTAATCTGTTTTTTCTTTCTTTTTTTTTTTTAAACAAATGCCAAAAAAGATTTCTTAATAAAAGCTAAATAAATAGTCTTCTTCCTCGGCTAAAAAAGCCGACCATGTTTAATGTGAAAATAAGAACTTGAAAGAAAAAATCACTATCCTTTAATCACCATGTTCTCTTCATCAATCCCGTGTAACTTCCAAAAACAAGATTTTCTCCTACTCTGAAGAGGGATGCATATCTTGCTTCCCCATTTGCCTCGATTTTACGGTTTCGAAATCTCCGATGGCCCCATACTCATACCTCTACGCCCTCCAGAGACAATTTCATCAGGTCCCAAATTAGGCCTGCTTCCCTTAATCTCTCCGTTTTCAACATTATGTTTCTGCTCCATAAACTTAGCAGGCACAACTTTGCCTTTCTTCTCCACAACTTTTATACTGCTCTAAGCCTTTTCCAATTTCAAAGCCTCTAATCTTGACTTCAATCTAAAGATTTCAAATTCAATCTCCTCAAGTTCCTCATCTGTCTTCTTCTCATTCCGAGTTTCCTTCCCAATTTTTGAATCCAAAACTACATTTTCTTCAAAACCCTTTTCAAAACCCCCTTAGTTCTTGATTTCTCTGTAATTTCATCTCTATTCACTGGCTTGAAGGGCGTGCTTGAAGACTTCAAAGAAGAAGAAACAGAGGAAATCTGATTCTCCAAAACAAGACCCTGATTTTCTTTACCGGAAATAGAATCAAAAGACGCTTTTAACCGAAAATTGACTTCAATGAACCACAAGATTGCCTATTCGCATTCAAATCTTCAGAATTTTTACCATTATTGAAAGAGGCATTGTTCCACCTGAAGATCTACAGAAGAATCCATTGACTCTGTAAATTGCACCACACTCATTTTCTCCAGTGGGTTTCGAATACTTCAAGGAAAGAAGAAAATGGAACTGCAAATCTTGAATTTTCTTTAGATTATTTTCTTGAGAGTAATCGATGGGAATTTAGAGAATTGGGGGTGGATCTAATGGGGAAAAAATTTATCATATATATATATATTTATTCTTTTGACCTTTTTCTTTTTCTTGTTTTTATCCAAATTAAAAATCAAATTAAAAGTTGGTGTGCTTGTGAAGGGATGATTTTGCTCTTATTCTTCGCGTGTGTCACACGCGTGACACAATTCCGACAGAGAAATTCACCCAAAAAGGCTATTAGGTTGAGCTGTGCAATGTTTCGTGAAGTTTGTGTGGCAAATTGAGACTTTTTTTTCTTAAGGTTGCAAAGTGTAAATTAGTATATACTTTAGGTTGCTTAATGACATTTTCTCTTTATAAAATTTGAAGGAACGTGGAATGTGCAACAACAATAACTGTTGCAACCACAACATGACCATTATTGGATAGGAGATTAAGAACACCCAAGCCCAAAACACACAATAAAGGCCCAGCCTAATTCACAGTTGAAGTTTACATTTAAAAACCCCAAATAGTTACGAAAACTAGAAATTATGGGAAACTCGGTACATGTATTTAAATTTTTTTAAAAAATTAAAAATATTTTTATTTTTAATAATGATAAATATTTGTTAGATATTGAATATTTTTACTTGAATTTATTATGTATAATAACATAATTGAAAGATAAATTTGGAGAGAATAAAGTTTGAAAATAAAATTATAATTTAAAAAAAATTGAAATAGCAAAGCATGAATTAAATAATTAAAGAACAATATTTTTTAATTATTCTTTATGACTACTTTGTAATTATCTTTTAGAATAAGGTTACGTTTCTCTGTTTACTTAATAACGACCAGAATAACTATGTAAGATGCTTATGCTTTATATATATAAGGTAAAAGTATAAATGAAGTGGCCATCTGGCCCAGTAGAGGCCCAACCAAGCCCATCAAGAATATATAATACAAGTCTACCTGAGCTATTGGGCCGTTCACTTGCCCCTCGTTTTAAAGTGCCCAACACTTAACGTTTATCAAATTTTCCCTCCATAATTCGAATTCAATTCGAATTTTAAGATATTTTGAGACTCATTAAACAATGAGTGATTAGGTGAGATAGATCAAATTTTCTGGGCTAATGCTAAGTTTACTATGCTTGATTGTAACATGTACTTGACCCATGATATGTTACAACACGATATTGATAGAGCATTTTTTGTGATAATTGTCACACAAAGGGAGGAGTGATTTGCTTATCCCATCAGTTCACCCTCTTTTATCCACAAGGAGCAATTACCCAATCACCCTCCAAAAATTAAGATTGTTTTAGTTAAGGTGTTTTCTCATATTCTTTTTTTTTTTTTAATATTTTACATTAAAGTGTATTTTGGAAAAGTATTCCCAATCAACTATTATTTATCAACAGATGTAAACATGGCATCAATTTTATCACTCATTTGATCTTCCAAAATAAACATATGATTATTAATATTAGACGATTGCATCTCACGCCCAACGTCTCATTTTATGTAGTACTCACTTATCCCATCACAACCAAAATAAATTGGCCCTTAATGGATTAGAATATTTGATAATTAATTTGATAAGCATTTACAATCCTAAATAGGTGGATCAAATATGAAATAATATTTCATCGAAACGTTCAGTTGAGGCTATCCTTTTCCTTTTTTTTATACCCTTTCATTTCATAGATGCATATACTAAAATATATTACATAAGAACTACTAAATAATACCTAATATATAATATTATAATTAACACTATAGACATTTATATTTTTGAGTTATGTTATTTATTGAAAAATGTATATATTCTTAATATAAATATTATATATTGTTATATGGGTCAATTTTTTTTTTTAATACTAGATTCAAATTGGAATTACAGGACCCAGATTCTATAGGATCTGAGATTGAATTTGATTGCCAAAATTG
>JACFYI010002274.1:688232-700634 GCA_014898755.1 Handroanthus guayacan
AAATAAACTAAATTGGTGGGACATCCACGAAATTATGTTTGATCAGAATGAGATGAGATCCCCTATTTCAAATGGTGTTTCATCTCCTATATATTTCATGTTTTTAGATACATGCCAAGTGTATTAAATATTTTCTTATAAAAATATTTAGTAATAAATACAATAGACATGACATGTATTTAACGATATGGAATAGGAGATGAAATATCATTTGAAATAAGGGATCCCATCCCGATGGGAATGGATCTATTTAGGAAGTTACATCCAAATGGAAGAGAAATCTTATGGAAATTTGATGAGAAAAACACACAAATAATTCCCAATTCATCTTGCTCAAGAATTTCTTGTTAGAAATAATGTGACCGTGCGTTACTTTTGTTCTATTAATTACATGAAATTCACTAAGACGACTTACAAAACATAAACCGAAAATGATAAACTAGTCTAGGCAGAATATATATATATATATAATTAAACACAAATTTCTACCCAATAAAACGCAGCATGAAAAACATGAAACAAATAACATCAAAGATATATTCGAAGCACGAAAAATAAACACAGAAAATGAAAACCTGAAGCCAGGGCCTGTTATAATAACAGTTTATTTAAGGTTTTTTATTTGCAATCCATAATACTTGTGTTGAATATGAATTGAGTCGGTTGTTTCATGAGACAATCTTGTTTCTCAAATCTTGCTCAGTTGATACTAGAAATTAGACACTAGTCACATCAATTTAGCAACAATATATGCACTAAATTTGTTTGGCACTTTTCAAGATCTTTTCTTGTTCAATTGTTTCTTTGATTTTAAATTAAGTTAATTAATAAGAGTTTCTGACAAAAGATTCTGGCAAGTATGTATTACGTTTAGTGTGCCAAATCATAAGAGGACAAAACACTTTATTTGAATTATGCATATACATATATATACATACACGAGAAAGGGTTGCGCAGTGTTGTGCCCGTTCGATTATTTGAAAAGCACGGTTTTGTGAGTTGATTATTTTATCTTTTGTAGAACAACCTTGTCTGCTTGTTAGGTAGTCCAGGCAATTCGGGATCTAATGATTCAAATGCATATTAGTATGTGATAGAAATCTATAAACTTGAAAAAGCCAAGAATAGTATAGTCCAAATTTCATAAGCAAATTTTGTAAATTGTCGAACAATTAGTTTAGGAGAACCAATGCACACACTAAAACACCAACCACAAACCTAGAACACTGATTTGGCTCTAGCATTCTGCAAATTCAACTTCAACATCTGAAACTCCATTATCATGGGATAATGTTTCGTGCATCATATTAAACAGTGAAACTAGAAACCCTAGATGTCAAAGCTCATCGGAATATGATGAAAACACACTTGAATAACTTCTTAGAGCAACAAAGGTGAATGTGGTGTTTTCATAACTTGATGCATTTATCGAGGCAACCACTTACCAACGAACGTCTTAAATTATACAATTATCATAATTGAGAGGAAGTGTTAGCATGACAGAAGTAAATTGGGATTCACATGCAGTTTATAATTATCTCCAATAATGAGGGACAACTAGTTAACCCCCAAGAAAAATAGACATTCGTGACAGTTTTAAATGCAAATATGTTTGATTGCAGTGATCACATAAACACATTCACAATGTTCAACTCAAACATCCTGTATGAGAGAATTATTTAGGCATATGTGAGTTCTACTTTTGTCACACATACATCGTAATGAAGATATCAACTTGTTGACTAATTAGAACCTTTTTAACACATCAAATTTGGAGGGTTAGTATATCTAACTAACTCATGCCAGATCTCTCGTAGGAAATAAAATGGAATACTACTATTTAATTTGTTAGTTTCATGACCATATTACTATATGTACTATAACAATACAATTATTATAAATTGAAGCATGTGGCAAACTTTAGCCATATCACTACCTTGTCAACAACTCTACCTCCAAGCAAAATTAAATTGCTAAGTCATGGCAATTAAAGACACTAACAAATGATAACAAGGCAAAACATAAGCTCTAGAGTGTATTTCACTTTGAACTTGCATGTAGAGAATCTAATAGAGTAAATCAAGAATCTAAGATGTTCGTATTATCCATAGACAAAACCTAGAACAGCAACTCAACAATTCCATGCAGAGCTCAAAGAGAAGCAATATTAAATAATTTACTAACTCCACAGTTAAAAAAAAACCAACTCCACAAGAATGCTGAGTAAACGAACAAAATTTATGCACCAGAGATTTATACATTTTGCGTCTATGGTGTTTGCTAACAGAAAAAGAATCTTGTTCAGGTGTTTTTGCATAATATACTATTAATACTTATATATTAGTAACAGTGAGAAAATTAAATAACAACTTAGGATACAAATAGACGATAAACATAGGGATGGTTCTTTTGCTATCTGATGGCACTAATGAAGAGAAATCATGAAATCTAGGAGTTATAGTCGACGAAGGTATGACACCTTGACAAAGTTTTGTGATAACTATTCTTATAGGTTTACGCTTGCCCATAATTTTCTAACAGAGGATTCACTAACTTGACCTTAACGTTTGAGACAATGTATGTATCATATAGATACAATGTGTTCTCGAAGTGATTGATATCATTATTAAACATTGCCATTAAAATCTTAGCTCCCTACAATCAATATTTAAAAAATGTTAGGATAATATAAAATACAAAAAAATATATATATTTTATGCAAGTAACGATACACATAATGAGTGGTCCTATTTTCCATTGTTTTAAACTATAAATTGAATAGCACCAATATATATTTATGGATTTATATTTGTTAATAATAAAATTTTGCTACTTTATTTTATGAGTGTAAAATAGAAATAATGTGACCATATATCGCTTTCATTTTAACCCAAATAACAATTAATTTATGCAAATATAATATATGCTTCTTAGATGGTGTTACATCATTTATATGGTATTACATCATTTATATGTAACCAATCTTGTGCCATTTTTCATTGTACTTAATTAATTGAAACAAAAAATCAAAATTTAGTTCATTAACATTAATCACATTTGTTTCGGAAAAATCAAAATATACTGTACATAAATCTCATAACATCATGGCAAAATGTTTTCACCTTACATAGCAATATTTAGTACATTCATGTGTTACTATATAATATTTAATGAAAATTTTTATGCAACAAAAAGATTTACACTTAAAATAATGAAGCTTCAATCATGCTGAATAAATTTTACTAAAGTATATTCCTTAAACAGTTTATTGACAAATCATTAATTAACTTTACATAGATATGCATGCAATATAATAAATTTTATAATTATAATTATATATAAATATAAATTATTAAAATTAAATTTCTTGCTACCACCCAAATAAAATGATAATCGGGACAACACCGTTTTGGTCTGCCTTTAATTGCAAGAAGACAAACTAAGTATAAAAAGCTAAAGCACATGGCACGAACAATAGAAGCTGAAACAATTTTGGCAAACAAAAAAAGAAAAAAAAAAAGGAAAAAAAGGAAAAAAGAAAAAAGGCAAAACCAAAACACTTTCTTCTGACCATCCAAAAAAAACAAAAAAATCAAAAGAAAAGGACTTTCTTCTTAGCTGCCCAATGGGCCCCACCACTTACCAGAAAAAAGAAAAACATAAGTACATCACAATTAGCACAATGAACAAGCGCGTGCAAAGCAGCATACTCCTTAAAGCACGTTGACAATAGAGTTGGCTGGAAAAAAAAAAGCAAAAACAAATTAAAAAAAATGCTAAGATAAGTTACTGTCAGATATTAATGCATGTTTAGACACGATCATATTAGTGCGTTGAACTTGTCTTATTCGAATTAAACTTATATGCATAAACTGTCCATTTGTTTTATGTCAGTTTAGGTAATCCTATTTAATTAGCGAAATAGTAATTTTTTTTTTCTAGGCATTATGCCTACTGTGACTTTAGGGTAATTTTAATTATACAATATTCTGTGACATTTAATCTTATTCTTCGTGATAGTAAGTAAAATTCACTTCGTGATTTCTAGACTGGTTGTGACTATTTGTGAATTATTGTTTCAAAAAAAATTCTATAACATCAAATAACGAGATTAATGTTGAGTCCAACGTTGTGAACATTGGTAATGGGTCACATTGCCTCGGTTGTTCACCCCCTGTTGCATCAACCCCGATTGTGATGGGACAAGTAGGAAAGCTCGAGAAATTTATGGGCATGGTTTTAAAAGCTGGCAACGAAAAATGCAATTTTATCTTACCACCTTGAATTTGGTTAGATTTTTAAGTGAAGAACGCCCAAAATTGAGAGAAAATCCCGATCTTCCACAAGTGGCCGCATTAGATGCATGGAGCCAATGTGATTTTCTATGTAAAAATTCTATTTTAAATGGGCTTGAAGATGCATTATATAATGTGCATGTATTGTTCAAAGGCAACGGCTAAAGAACTTTGGGAATCATTTGAGAAAAAATATAAAACTGAGGATGCCAACACGAAGAAATTCATCATCGGAAAATTTCTTGAATTTAATATGGTGGATTCTAAGTCCATAATATCTCAAGTGAACGAGTATAAAATGATATTATATCAATTGGCTAGTGAAGGAATCGTACTTGTGTGTTTTAGAAAAACCGATTCACATATCACATGCATATAATTATTCGAAAACATAATATTATCACTTGATAAACAAAATATATCAAATCGACATAAAAACATAGCAAAATAGAAATAAACATAAAATAAAAACCTTTAAGCCGAGGCCTGTACATATGTATTAAATTTAAAGGTTCCATGCTTCTCTGTATTGTTTCAAAAGGAGTTTTAGTTATTTTTGCCTCAATACACACTTCACATTTTGAATATTATTCAAAATCAATTTTGGCAGTAGGCCTTTGTTTACAAGTTTATTAATCGACTTGTAATTCACATGTCCTAATCTATGCTACCATTAATTAAAGGACTCAAGCAAGTAAGAAGAAAAATTTATTTTATTAGAAACATTAGGTGGTGCATTTTTAGGTGTGATGGTCATTACATTCATTTTAAATAGACCATCACACAAATAACCTCTTACGACAAGCGCCTCATTTTTCATTAATACCACTTCTCGGATTCAAAAGCCATTCTAAAACCATTTCAAACCATTTCTTACATAACATAGGCCCTGATACTAAATATTCCTTCTAATCTCAAGCACGTGAAACACATATTCACCATCTCTATCACTTCAAAGAATTTCTATTTTCTTTCCAAGTTGATTCTCAACCTTATTTTTATATTGTTTAAATACTTCCAAAGCTTCATCTTTACTTAAAAGAAAATAAGCATCACAATATCTAGTACAATTGTCAATGAAAGTTATAAAATATTTTTTCCACCTCTTGATTGCACCATTTTTAAATCACAAATATCAGTGTGAATTAAATTCAAAGGTTTTGTGCTTCTTTGTATTGTTTTAAAATGAACTTTAGTTATTTTTGTCTCAATACAAACTTCACATTTTGATTTTTGTTCAAAATTTAGTTTTGACAAAAGGCCTTTGTCTACAAGTTTAGCAATTGATTTGTAATTCACGTGTTCTAATCTATGGTGCCATAAATTAGAAGACTCAAGCAAGTAAGAAGAAGGATTTATAATATTAGAAATATTTTATGCGACAACTTTTGGCACGACGGTCATTACATTCATTTTAAAGAGACCGGCACATAAATAACCTTTTCTGACAAATGCTCCATTTTCCATTAATACAAACTTGTCGGATTCAAAAACAATCCTAAATCCATTCTTATTTAATGTAGGCCCTAACACTAAGTTCCTCCTAATCTCAGGCATATGAAGCACATTGTTAAGTGTCAACCATGGTTTATTGGAATGCCGATAAATTGGCGGAACGGCCGGAATGGCACCAGAACGACGGTTGCCGTTCCATCTAGACGGTATAAATCGGCCCTTGCACGTTATTCCCGTTTCAAACCAAAAAAAAGGGGTCAATGATCAATTCGTATCAATTTTCCGCATCTGAACGGCGGATCGGATCCGAACAAAACACAGAGAGGAGAAATCAGATGGAATCTGCTAGGAGTTAGTGTATATTTAATGAATCCGATTATTGTTCAAAAAAAAGAAGAAATCATGCAAAGATGAGAGCCATCGACTTGTTTTAGGCTTTAGGGAGGAGAAAGATGAACAGTGCAAGGGGATTTTCCAATATTTCTCATCACCCAATACTCTCTCTTTCCCACCAAATCCCAAGGCACATTATTGTTTATTATAAATTTGTTAATTTAAATATTGTTTTAATATTTTTGAAGCCACTAATGCTAATTTTTCAGACTTTTTTTTTAAAAATTTTATTTTCAAAGTACAAGGATTTGTAGTTGCTTCGTGCATTAGTTGTCAACTTATGCCTAGCACATATTTAAATTACTTATACATTATAGAAAGTAAATCAAAATGATAAAAATTATCTTTCTATTAACCACAAATTTTACTCTAATTAAATCAAATTGTTTTTATTTAACCAACAGTTACTTAGAAAAAAAAGAAAAAAAACTCAATAATCATTCTAAAAATCTCTTTTAAAAAAATTCAATTCCTCAAAATATAAAATTAAGATCTAAACTAGTATTATTAGAATTATAAAAAAATTATTGTAATAATTATACTTTTTATTTCTTAATATTATTTATAACACAATTTAATTGATTTAATTTTTAAATATAATTTGAAGAAGATTGTATACTAATTATAATAATTGATATATGGTCCATGGATATTTTAACTTGTAAATATCATGTAATAAATTTTGTAAATACGTATTAATTAGTTATTTATACTTGCTATTTTTTATGATTATTTTGTTAATAATACTTTTTCTTCTCTATATCATTTATATTATAAACTAATTAATTTGTTTAGACCAATTTAATAAGATATTATGTTAAATACATATTCTATTCACAAATAGACATTTTACATGTTCAAATATTTTGCACTTTTTTTTGGAGTTTTTTTCAATATTTTAAATAAAAAGTGTGAAATGGTCGCAACCGTTCCGCAACATTGCAATGGAACTGGAACAGAGGTCTCCGTTCCGACCCTGCGACCGTTCCTGCGAACCATATATGGTGTCAACTCTTTCCCGGATGTCATCTTGAGAAACACCGTGGACTTTTGAGCTTGATGAATTTTCCATGAAAATGTTATCATTTTTAGCTTCCTTGTAAGTTGAGAACATGTTCTTGTTAGCGCAACATGTCAAGTGGCCCCCATATCCACCAACCGTTGCTTTGGACTCTCAGCTAAATTCACCTCCGAAACCACAGCTGCAAGGCGCATTTCCTCAACTCCATCGACAGCTTGTCTACCTCAATGACATTATAGCGTGGGCTATCTTTTTTTCTTAGGAGCCCCTCCTTCTTTACGATGACGACAATCCTTGGCCCAATGTGGCATTTGTTTGACTATTCAAGAACCTGTTCTGAAAGTGTGAACTATTTTTCAAAAGTCCAGATTCTAGCATGAATCCGTAGGTTCAATTTCTTTTCTCTAAAAATTTTATTATGTTTAATCCTTTTTCAATTCTAATTGGTGCGTGCAATAGATGTTGTCTCAAGTCTGTTTGAAATCTAATTCAATTCATTAAGTTTTAGCATTATTGATCAGAATGTTAATCTTACTCTGTAGTAAATTCATGGCATGTATATCTCATAAATATGCTTGAACTATGTAAGTGTAATGTTACTATTCCCGAATAAAATTCGGAAAGAAGGTCTCTGAGTTTTGAACCTAAGATGCAAAATTAAATTTGTGTCTCTAGTCGTTGATTAAAACTAATTAAACTAAGTTTGCATAACTTAATTAAAGTACAAGTGTTGTGCTTTAATTTATAACTGTCCAGTGTTATGTATTCCTTGGGATTAATAAATATTCTTCTACGAATTAAGTGTATGTGTGGACTTTTATAATTTTGGATTAGTGTTCTTAATTAGTTCATAATTGTGTTGTTGCATTAAATAAGGACAGTTTTCGTATAAGCACTAAAGATCCATTGCTTCTGCTTAAAAGAAAACTTATTTGTTAAAGTGTGAAGCTTATTTTCACAATTTATTTGACGTTAATTTGGATTAGTGATGTTATACTTTGAGTTACAAGGTTTTGTACTTTGATTAAAAGAAAGTAAGTTTTATTTTCCCAATTTCAAGATGGAGATTCACTCTCTCTTGTTGAGTAAATTTTACAATCAAGATGTCTGTTCGTATTCTGTTATAAATTATCAAACCCATTTGCTGTGCTTTTGGTTTGGAACTAAGCTAGAAATATTGTAATTTGGCTGAGGTTAAGTTAGGAAAATTCAATTTCTTTTATAATATCTTGTTACTTATTCCTAGAAATTATATATATATATATATATATCAATGCTCTAGATTTGTGGTGATTATTTGGTAACTTATTGCTTCAGAAATAAAATGGGCAAATGTCAATACTAGCGCTAGAGGCGTTGGTGGTGAGCATGACCTCCTATTCTATCTCTAAAAGTTAGCCTGTTACAACCCTTATCAATGTAGGATCGGCGGAAAGACCCTAATGACTTAACGGGAAAGACTTTTAAAAGATGGCAGCACATATGCTATTTTGTTTAACCATCTTGAATCTAGCGAGATTCATGAGTGAAGAATGTTTGATGGGATAGAAAATCGAACATGCAAACTATAACTGTTGTGAATGCATGGAATCATGGGGATTTCCTATGCAAGAATTAGGTTCTCAACGGATTGGAAAATGCGCTTTATAGTATGTATAGCCTATCGATGCAGCGAAAGAGCTATGAGAAGAGTAACAAGAGAAAAGATGTAAGATAGAAAATGCCGGCACGAAGAAATTCGTTGTTGACAAGTTCCATGAATTCTTGAATACTCTACATGGACTCAAATTGTCATGTCTCAAGTTAATGAATATCAAATGATATTTTATGACATGACAGTGGAGGAAATGATACTTGAGAATCGTTACAAGTAGCATCTTTAGTTAAAAATTGTTGCTTGGATGGAAAACGCTCCAAGAATTATATTAAATACAAACTGGATGAAGATGTATTGCAAAGATTCATATTGAGGTTAAGGATAGAGGACTACTGAATTCCAAAAAGCAAAATGTGGTGGAGAGAGGTTAATTAAACAATAAGAAGGAAAATAATAATCGTTTTATTGGTCAACGACAATAAGAAGGAAAATAACAATCGTTTTATTGGTTAACGGCGAAGCACCTCAAAATATGTAGAGGGAGGTAGTGTTGACTACAAATACCTGTTAAACAAGTTATTTAAAACGAAGTTGCTAATGACACCTCATGAAGCATGAGAAGCTATTCTCCTAATATTTTCAAATATGGTGCTGTTTAGCAAAGTAGGAGTTCCGTCTCCTAAGAAGGTCGAGATAGGACCTAAATATTATCGATGGAATTTTTATTGGGCATGCATAACTTAGTGTAGCAGATAAATTCCTTCCATACAGATCTGAGATAGTTGACAATCATGTTAATACGATTATTAAGCCAAGGAAAACGAGTTGCTTTGAAAAATGAAAGAAAACAAAGACATTGCAAGAGAGTTACAATGTTTAAGTTGTTAAGCTCAGACTTTGAATTTTATGTTTGAAGGTGAGCACATGCGTTCACTAAAGCAATGAGTACACTAAAAGCTTTCTTTCAAAGAGAAGATGTAAATGAAGAGATTGTGCAAGTCTTGCAAAATTTCTTTTGAGAATTGGTGAATCTTCCTCTCGAAAATAAACCATTATGGTGTTAATGAATTTTCAAGAGCTCAAAAGAAAGCTCATGGCACAATAAATAAATATAACGTGAGATTAGTGGTTAAAGGATATAGACGAAATGAGAGTCTTGATTGCTTTGGCACATACTCACAGTGACGAGGATGACATCTATTAAATTATTAAATAGCACTTGTTACACTCATTAATTAACTCGAGATTTATCAAATGGATGTTACAGCAACACTCTTAAATGGTGGCATTTAAACTTTGATCAAGTCACCATGGTGAATGGCTCTAGGATCAACGAGTGTGATAACTGCGTGTATGCTTAAGGTACTATATCTCAATATGTCATTATGTGTCTATACGTAGACGATATGCATGGAACAGTAGTACTAATCAACGGAAAGAGAAAATTGTTGAGTAGCAATTTTGGTATAAATAACATGAGGGTTACACAAGTAAGTCCTAGATTACTTTAGTAAAATGTGTTCTAAGTTAGCGTTAATACAATCTCACTATACTGAGAATGTGTTTCAGATGTTCTTGAACTAGAAAGTAGTCCAGTTAAGACTCTTGTAGAGGTAGACCTACTGCTTACCAAGAATAAGAGCGAGGTAAAATGTGCGCATAATTGGGAGCCTCGTGTATAACATGAGTATGAGATGAGATATAGCATATGCTATAAGCTAAGGAAGTATACGTGCAATCCAAGTCAAGAGACTGGACTGCATCAATGAGAGTTCTAAGGTATTTGAAATACACCATGAACTTTGAATCGTGCCATATTAGATATCCAACTGTAATTGAGGGATATTTAACAATGCTAACTCGATATCAAATTCTAACGAAACTAAATCCACTAGTGGATATGTGTGTTTACATTTAGTGCACCAACCATTTTGTGTAAACCGTTGGAGCAAAATTTACATAGCCAGATGAACAATGAAATCTGAGTTTCATTGCGTTAAATAGAGCAAACGAGGAAGTAGAATGGCCGTGCCAATTTTTGGAAGATATTCTAAAGTGGCAAATATCTATGCCGGCAATTTGCGTACATTGTGATATTCAATTTGCAATTTGAAAAGGCATAGATAGCATGTGTAATGATAAGTCTCAACACATGTAGATAAGACAAAATACCGTGAACAGATGCTCTTTAATGGAGTTATCTCTTTAGACAGTGTGAAGTCTAAAAGTAATATTGTGGATCTGCTAACAAAAAATATTAGAGAAAGAGCAGGTTGATAAATCATCGAGGGAAACGAGACAAAAAGCCTATATATTTACTGAGTCGCCATAACGGGAATCCTACCTATGTGACTGGAGATCCCAAGAAATAGGTCACTACAAGAAAATATGCTTTTTGCTACAAATGTTTTTACTTCACTAGAAATAATGTGGTAAAAAGCGATTATATGCTACGATTTTCATATTGTAGTACAAGTTGTCAAAAAGTGTGGTGAAAACTAATATTAAATACTACACACCCCTTAGTATAGTAAAAGATGTGCTTATTTACTACAATTTTAATATGAGGCGAATAAAGTATATATTTACTATGATTTTTCACATATCGTGGCAAAAGTTGATGTATTTGCCACATTTTTCTTTAGTGAAGTGAAAAGTATGACTTTTTTTTTTTTTCAAAAATGTTTGGCAAATAAAGAACAAAATTCAAAATAAAAAAAATAAAAAATAAAGAAAAAAATTTTAAAAATAAGCTAAAAATTTTAATAATAAATTAAAATATTAAATTCCAAAGCAAAATAATTTCATTTAGAAAAGATGTTAGTATTTTAATAACAAATTAATAACTAAAGTGAAAATTAGTATTTTTTTTTTCATTTTTTTCTTTCCCCAACCCCAATCTCCACTCCCATTTTCCCTATTTTCCCTTTTCAATTTTTTACACCCAAAATCGCTCGTTCTCAACAATTCAAGCACACACATATACACCCCAAAACATTTGAAACAAATTTCGTAACGAATTTTTTCGTCGCAAGTAACTAAAAATAATATATATATTTTTTAAAAAAACTTAAATACATTTTGCAGTAAAAATATTTCTTCACAATATTATTTTTAAAAAATAAATTTAAGTTTGCAACGTAGATATATATCCGTCGAAAAATTATTAAAAAAGATTAAATTTAATCTTGCGACGAAAAGTCGTTGTAAAAATAAAATATATTTTTAAAATTTAAATATATTTATTTCTAAAAAATTAAATTTAAAGATTAAATTAAAAACTAAAAATTTAAAAATTATATTTATTAATTAGATATTAAATATATATATATATGAATATTAATTTGTATAATTTTATTATTAAATGAAATACATACCTATCTAAATAATATAGAAACTAAGATATATATTGTCAAATACATGAATAAATGTATATTCTATACAAGGTGTATAAATATTAAGTACTTGGATTAATAAATATATATATATATGCGTGTAAATATATTAGTTAAATATATTAATTGTAACCTAGGCATATACTATATATATTATTTGACAGAGTTCTATATATAAGAATAACTTTGGCCTAGTGGTTACAGCTATCAACTTTCAACTTGGAGGTCAGGGGTTCAACTCCATTT
>JACFYI010002274.1:801887-813707 GCA_014898755.1 Handroanthus guayacan
CAAGTCTGTTTGAAATCTATGCACTGTTATTCATTAAGTTTTAGCATTATTGATGAGAATGTTAATCTTATTCATTAATGTTACTTATTTCCGATTCCGCTAACTGTGTATTTGCGTTAAAATGAATTGGTCGAACACCTCTGTGGGTGAAAGTTGGTTAACGAAATTGTTTGAGTTGTTGTACTAATATTCTATTTTATTAGTTTATATGAAACACTATTCCCGAATAAAATTCAGAAAGAATGTCTCTGAGTTTTGAGCCTCAGATGGAAAATTAAATTTGTGTCTCTAGTCGTTGATTAAAAACTAATTAAACTAAGTTTGCTTAACTTAATTAAAGTACAAGTGTTGCGCTTTAATTTATAACTGTCCAATGTTATGTAATTTCCTTGGGATTAATAAATATTCTTCTACAAATTAAGTGTATATGTGGACTTTTATAATTTGGGATTAGTGTTCTTAATTAGTCCATAATTGTGTTGTTGCATTAAATAAGGACAGTTTTCGTATAAGCACTGAAGATCCATTGCTTCTGCTTAAAAGAAAACTTATTTGTTAAAGTGTTAAGCTTATTTTCAAAATTTATTTGAAGTTAATTTGGATTGGTGATGTTATACTTTGAGTACAATGTGTTGTACTTTGATTAAAAGAAAATAAGTTGTATTTTCCCAATTTCAAGATGGAAATTCACTCTCTCTTGTTGAGTAGATTTTATAATCAACCTGTCTGTTTGTATTCTGTTATAAATTATCAAACCCATGTGCTGTGCTTTTGGTTTGGAACCAAGCTAGAAATATTGTAATTTGGCTGAGGTTAACTTAGAAAAATTCAATTTCTTTTATAAGATCTTGTTACTTACTCCTAGAAATTATATATATATATATATGAAAATGCTCTAGGTTTGTTGTGATTATTTTGTGACTTATTGCTTCAGAAGTAACATGGGCAAATGGTAACACTAGCGCTAGAGGCGTTGGTGGCGAGCACAACCTCCTATTCTATCTCTAAAAGTTATGCCCGTTACAACACCTATCAACGTAGGATAGGCGGAAAGACCTTAATAACTTAATGGGAAAGACTTTTAAAAGATGGCAGCACAGATGCTATTTTGTTTGACCATCTTGAATCTAGCAAGATTCATGAGTGAAGAATGTTTGATGGGATAGAAAATCGAACATGCAAACTATAGCTGTTGTGAATGCATGGAATCACGGGGATTTCCTATGCAAGAATTAGGTTTTCAATGGATTGGAAAATGCGCTTTATAGTATGGATTTCCTTGAAAAATGAAAGAAAACCTAGACATTGTAAGAGAGTTACAATGTTCAAGTTGTTAATTTTAGACTTTGAATTTTATGTTTGAAGGTGAGCACATGCGTTCACTAAAGCGATGAGTACACTAAAAGCTCCCTTTCGAAGAGAAGATGTAAATGAAGAGATTGTGCTAGTCACGCAAAATTTCTTTTGAGAATTAGTGGATCTTCCTCCTGAAAATAAACCGTTATGCTGTTAATGAATTTTCAAGAGGAAAAGGAAAGCTCATGGCACAATAAATAAATATAACGTGAGATTAGTGGTTAAAGGATATAGACAAAATGAGAGTCTTGATTACTTTGGCACATACTCACAGTGATGAGGATAACATCTATTAAATTATTAAATAGCACTTGTTACAAGCATTAAATGACTCGAGATTTATCAAATGGACATTACAGCAGCACTCTTAAATAGTGGCATTTAAAATTTGATCAAGTCATCATGGTGAATGGCTCTAGGATCAACGAGTGTGATAAATGAGTGTACGCTTAATGTATTGCATCTCATATGTGTGGAGCAATAGTGCTAATAAGTGGAAAGAAAAAATTGCTAAGTAGCAATTTTGGTATAAACAATATGAGAGTTACACACGTAAGTCCTAGAATTACTTTAGTAAAATGTGTTCTGAGTTAGCGTTGATACAATCTCACTATACTGAGAATGTGTTTCAAATGTTCTTGAACTAGAAAGCAGTCCAGTGAAGGCTCTTGTAGATGTGAACCTACTGCTTACCAAAAATAAGAGCGAGGTAAAGGCTCAACTATAAAATGCACGCATAATTGGGAACCTCATGTATAACATGAGTATGAGATGAGATATAGCATATGCTATTGGTGAGCTAAGAAAGTATACATGCAATCCGAGCCAAGAGAACCGGACTGCATCAATGAGAGTTCTAAGGTATTTGAAATATACCATGAACTTTGAATTGTGCTATATTAGATATCCAACTGTAATTGAGGGATATTTTACAATGCTAACTCGATATCAAACTCTAACGAAACCAAGTCCATGAATGGATATGTGTGTTTACATTTAGTGGACCAACCATTTCGTGTAAACCTTTGGAGCAAAATTTACATAGCCAGATGAACAATGAAATTTGAGTTTCATTCACTAAATAAAGCAAATGAGGAAGTAGAATGGTCGTGCCAATTTTTGGAAGATATTCCAAATTGGCAAATATCTATGCCGGCAATTTGCATATATTGTGATATTCAATTTGCAATTTGGAAAGGCATAGATAGCATGTGTTATGATAAGTCTCAACACATATAGATGAGACAAAATAACGTGAACAGATGCTATCATCGAGGGGAATGAGACAAAAAACCTATATATTTACTAAGTCACCATAACGGGAACCCAATCTATGTGACTGGAGATCTTAAGAAATAGATTCAAAGGGAAAAACAAGTAATGTAACTGTAACTCACGTACAAGCACTGTTGGGGGGCAAAACCCCCCTCCCATTCATGTGATGAGTAGATAATGCGACCTATAAAAGTTTAGGTCAAGCATCACTTTTAATGGCTTTTATATCTCGACATATTGAGTAAGGGAGCAGCAGGAACCTCGTAATAAGGAGCCACCTATGTGAGTAGGGATAGGGCCAATCTTATGAGAATTTTAAGGCTGAATTCTCAGAGAGGACTCATGAATACCAGAGCTACTTAGGGCCGAAATAAACACAATAATGAGAACTTGGATCGACTACTGGGTGGTGTTGTGTGTAGTTCTATTATCTTGGTGTACATAAAAATCGAACAGTTCAAGACATATTCATTGGTTGGCGAATACATCCAATAGTTCTCACTAGGGAAGGTTCAAAGCCAAAAGCCACCTCTCCTGATGCGATATCGCTCAACTTGGAACTCTTTTGTGTGCATTTTCATTCATATGTGCTGTTGATTAGACAATTTTCCATTGATGTGGGAGGTTGTGAGAATTTGGTATAAGAAGAGATACTTAGCTCATTAAATTGAGTTGCACCTTGTAAAGTATGTTAAATTTTATATCCAAGTGAACCTTTAATTTTAGCAGAGCAATTGTTAACCAAAATTCATCAAAATGCGAATGAGAAAATTGAAATCAAAGTTGATGGGCGACACAAAACCTTATGGTTAATTTTTACTTATTTCCTGAATTAGCATAACTCTTTTTTGTGGAAGGAGTTGTAACCTTAGCTGGTATTGTGCCTTTTCAGCCGAATAGACTTGAATCACGTAATAATTACGTAGTGTGGAAGAAGTATTATCTTCCAATTATCAACAGTTGCATCCTTGCATAAAGTCACCACCACAGCTATAAATAGGATCTTAGAGCCGACCAAAACTAATCGATAAGCATATCTTAGCATTCTTTGAACACTAAACTTACACACAAAATCACATTCCATTAAAAGAGTTCCAAGTCAATTTCGAGTTCGCTGTTCTAGCCGATTGGAGTGTTGCCTTCAACTAGGAAGAGTCTTATATCTTGGGAGGCCTTTTGCCAATGACCTTCAACCACTGCAGAAGTGCAAAAAAGCTTTAAAGACAATGTTGGAACAACAGACTTCGACTCAGTTCTATTTGCATTTAATATTTCAAGTAGGTTTTCTATTTCTTCTAATTTTATATTTCATGGCGAGTATTGTGTGATATATGTGCATATGATTTGTTGAATGTCTTGTTTCTATTTTGGATTACACAAGTATTTGTATGTGGTCATAATTTTCTAACAGTATCATCCAACCCCCCTACTTTGGAAGTTTATGTCAAAAGTAGGTATATTTGATTATGTGTCTTCATGTGATGCCTATAATACCTCTCAACAGCAACTCACCTTGATAATCACCTACAACTTAATGACAAGTTAAAATCCACTAATTTTTCTATTTATATTAAATATGTATATAGTTACATTAAATATATTAATAATATTCTAATTACTAAATACACAAAAATCAATTATGCATTACACTTTAATATATACGAAATGTATATTTATTAATTTTATGCAAATATATTGAGTGTGTACTGAATGCTAATAATCCAAGTAAATACTAGTTACTACATAAAAATAGATGAAACTTTCATCTTTGGAATTGCAAGGGAGTATTTATCTTTGTCTTCTATTTGACTATTTCCCAGCAAGAAATAAAGATAAAATAAAGTAGAAACTATATGATTTTGACTCTCCAAGTGTTCAAAGATACATGGACCAACAAAAATAATTCAGGAATTATTTTGATTGGAGAAATGCAAACAAACATTTTTCGCATTTTGAGAGAATTAACAAGCAAGACAGTGATATGATTTGACAACTACAATAAAAAAATATCTCTTTTTAAAATATAACCAACATAACTTTACAACCTAGAATAATTTCGACCTAATACTCAAAACATAAATATTCATTACATTTCCCAACCTGCTCAGAAAATTCATTTCTTCAAAACAACGATTCCCTAGACACCCCAAAATGCAAGCAAACCAATTCCTCCATATAATCAAGATTTTTCAGAGTATTCAGTTTGATTACGTTGAAAACAAGTTATCATCCACACATAACTTGATCAAATCACCTAAATATTTAATTCAAAATGTTTAAATTTGATAGAAATTATTGATTTAAATTATTTTTACTAGAAAGATTTAAAAGACTTGAGATGAAAAATAAGAGAATAAGGAAAAAAAAAGTTGATTGAATTAAACTAAACTTGGGGCACATTCACGAAATTATTTTGGTGGGAATGGATCTATATCAAAAGTTACATCCAAATGGAAGAAGATCTTAAGGAAATTTGATGAGAAAAGCACACAAATATTTTCCAATTCATGTTGCTCAAGAATTTCCAAGGAATTAGGGATGAGAGAGGTCAAAATTTTCAAGAGGATGAATGAATTATTGCATAATGTTCTTTTAGGATCAAGAATTGGAGTTTTTTCTATGAGAAAGAGTATGGTTTATCCTTTTGGTTTACTTTAGAAAATACAAAAGACTATATATTTTGGCATTTCAAGGAATTGAAAATAAACAATTCCAATGTAAAATTAAGAATTCGTTAGAATTCTCTATTTTTGTCCTTCCCTTATCAATTAGCCACCTTCCTTGAGCACACTTACAAGGCTGGAAAGCAAGTCAAATTACTTTGAGATCGATCGTAAATTAATAAAATATATAAAAAATGTGTGAAATAATTAATTTGCTCTTGCTCATTTTCAATCTCAATGTGTTTAACAATTGAAATGTACTCAAACATAATAGTTCAAACAAATTTGTTGTGTTTGCTTTGACTCGATTCATGTTAGCCCTACACACGTAACGTGCTCGTAAATTTCAATTATTTAACAAAAAAAAGTAAATTTCCTTATGTTCGCTAATTTGTGCCAATCATTAGTTTATGCATGCATTGAGAACATCTGAAGGAATGTGGAATGTGGAACAACAGTAGCTACCACAGCCACAGTATGATCATTATATTTATAGGATAGGAGATCAAGAAGAATCTAGCCCAAAACACACATTAAAGGCCCAACCCAATTATTACAGTTGAAAAGTTTAAGACTAGAGACCCAAAATTGTTTATGAAAATGAATTGGCACAAGGCCCAGTAGAGGCCCAATAAGGCCCATCAAGAATATACAGGTCTACCTCAGCTATTCAGCCATTCACTTGCCCCTTGTTTTAAACTGCCAAAGCTTAGGTTTGTCAACATTCCACTCCAATGCTACTCCTTAGTTTAGATTTGGATTTGAATATGAATTCTAAGATATTTAATAAATTAAAATTTTCAATAAATCGATTTGATAAGCATTTACAATACTAAATAAGTGGATCAGATATGGAATAATATTTGATCAATATTCGATTGGGCTTGTTAATGTCACTTTTTAAATACCCTTTCATTTTATCGATCAATATATTAAAATATCTTACATAAAAACTACTAAATAAAATGTAATAATTAAAATATCTTACTTAAAAACTACTAAATAAAATGTTATAATTAGGACTGTAGAAATTCATACTTTCTGATTTATTTTATTTATTGAAAAATATATATATTTTTAGTACGAAAATTATTTATTATTATATGATTCAAGCTTTTTTCATTGGATTCAACTTGGAATTTGGGGACTCAAATCCATAGGTCCTATAGGGTAAAAGATTGAATTTGATCAAAATAATTGATAATTGAGTTATAACACAAACTATTCTGTTCAAATCGAAATTCACTACATTAACAATGCTTTTTACTCCTTGTCGATCTCTATATACTTACTGTGGACTTCAGTAGCTGCTTCACCAAGAAATTTGCCAAAAAGGAAAGACCAACATGAGTTGTCACCTTTAACTTGTTGTGGAAGCCCCATTGATAAAGTAGCACCAACCTCCTCTAAAATCTTCCCATATAATTCTCCTTTAAACAAAGGTTAATAATAATAATAGAAAAGAAGATGATGATGATGATTGTAAAGAAGAAGGGAAGAAAAAGATGATGAACATTCTTTAGTTTGTTTAAAAAAGTTGGTAAACTTATCTCTACATAATTTACATATTCTTTGGTAAGATCATAGAAGTTTAGGATCATTTTTCGTATTTCATAAATGTCATACCATTATATTTATTATTACAATAATATAATTAAAAGCATCATTATACTAAGGGCATATTTACTTCAATGTTTAAGGCCCAATATCCTGATTTAGTCCAATATATACCAGTGTTTACTTTGGGTGGCCCAGACTACAGGCCTGACACTTGAACCCGGGTTTAGGCTAGTTTAGCGGCTGTTAATGAGACCAACATTTTTTTCTAGTTTAACAAACCAAATTTGCAGCAGTGGCCCATGTTCCCATTTTTGCCCTCCAAAAAAGGCGGCCCCTTTGCAAAATTAATAAATAGCTTCTATGGGTGTTGGACAGACCTACATTTAAGGCCTCCATTTTTATTTTTTTTATTATTTTTTTATTGTTATCTTCAATTACAATTGACACAAATGTAATATATATCAATAAGGTAGGTGGCGACTATAATTTGGAAATGAATAATTTATTAGTTAAAATTAATCTAAAAGAGAGATAATTAACTAATTACCAAATTTTTTTTTTTAAGTTACTTTAAAATATATGTTTTGGGACAAAGAAAATATTTGTTTGATGATCGCATGGACATTAATTCAGAAGATGTTTGTCTTTGAAAAAAATGAAGAACAAAAAACTTACACAAAACAGCTTGTTTGGATTTGAAAAGAAATTCATTTGACTTAAAATTCAACAAGAATATAGAAATTTTCATGTTTTATTATGCACCCTACTACAAGAAAATATGCCATTTACTATTAAATAAAATTTATCCCAAATTTAAAGAAACCTATCGCTCATTTGAATATTTGGGTAAGGAAGAGAGAGAGAGAGAGAGGTCACAAAATATCTACTTTTAAAGGCCAAACTCATTTGAGTGGTTTGTTAAGGGACAAAAATAAATAAATAAATAAATAAAATAAAATAAAGGACGTCTACTTTTTGAACACAACTCATTTGAATATTTGGGTAAGGAAAAAAAGGGAAAAAAATAAAAGAGGTTTAAAAATGTCTACAATTTGAGCCCCAACTCATTTTAATATTTTGTTAAGGAAAAAAAATTAAAAAAGTCTACTTTTTAAACCTAGCGCATTTGAATATTTGGCAAAGGTAAAAAAAATATAAATAAATAAATAAAATAAAAATAAAAGAGGTTTAAAAATGTCTATTTTTTGAGTCTCAACTCATTTTAATATTTTGTTAAGGAAAAAAAGGAGGTAAAAATTATTTATTTTCGAGCCCCAACACTTTTCAATATTTTGTTAAAAAAAAGGGGGTTAAAACATATCTATTTTTCATCCAAGCTCATTTCAATATTTTATTAAAGAATTGTGAAAGATATTATGGGTATTTCATAAATTACACAACTTTATACCATACAACCCAAAGTAAACATACAGACAAACTAAAGTTAAATAAACTAACATAAACATCCAAAGTAAACAACACATTAAATTCATTTTACTCATTTAAACCAATATTTAAACCATCAATAACCCAAACCCACATTATGCCTACATTCCAAAGTAAACATGCTCTAAAAGTGTCCCTGAGGTAGTCACCGAGCCACCATGGAAATCATCATGGCCCCAACAATTCATTGCCTCGGATATTAGAAGTGGAGTCAGGCAATAATCAAACCGGGGTTAAGGTGGTGCGTGGGGTTGAAGTATTGTCCGAACATTTCTTCCTTTTGCGATTCCTCTCACCATTCACCTTGGCCATCACCTTCAAGCATTCTAACAACTTCTGACATTTTAGGTCGTTCCATTGGAGAGATTTGCGTGCAGAGAAGAGCTACTGGGGTCAACTGCTCTGCCACTTTGTTGATGCAGTTGCCTTGAAGATCTGGGTCAACTAATGTTTCTAACTTGTTCTCCTTGAGAAGTCCTTTGACCTGAGATGATAATGAAAACAAAGGTTATGGAGTAGTAAATTGAATGATTAGATGAAAAGGTCGGTGAGTATAACAAAAGAGGATAAGATAAATGATAAGGTGTTTGTTCGACTAAGGAGTTTAAAAAATGTTATTATTTCTTCCATTTTATAAGATGTTTTTAGAGCTATCTCAAGGATAATTACCTCTATACTCTATGAGGTTCTATTAAAACGCATTATAAGATGAACTTTGACTAGTATAAAACACCTTATGAAGCGGTAAAGCAAAAGGGAAGATGAAAATCAGATCAAAACTACCTCTTAACCATAAGGCAACACTTCCATTAACCATTAAAGGATAAACAAGCAGCCATCCTCTCGGCGTCATGCAAAAGCCACGCAAGCAAATTAAATTTCGATGCACAGGCATGCCGCGCACTTCTACTTCTTTTTGGAATGGCAGCTCTTTACCTTCTTTTAGTCTTTTAACAGCCACCAAAGAACCATCTGCCAATCGGCCTTTGTAAACCTTACTAGATCCACCTCTGCCAAGAAAACTTTTGTTACTGAAATTATCTGCTGCAACCGCTGGGAAAATCTTTTGAGCTGTCCCATGCGAACATTAGGTTCCACTCTGGCTACAGCGACATTAAATAAGGAAAAGGGATAATTACCTCTACACCCCCTGAGGTTTGATTAATTACCTTACACCCCCTACTGTACAGTGTAGTTAATGTATAATTACAATTACACCCCCTTAACTTATGTATATATTACAATTACACCCCCTTATCTAGGGGGTCTACTTGTAATGTTTAATAGTTTCAGGGGGTGTAATGGTAACTATTCAAACCTCAGGGGCTGTATTGGTAATTAACCAAACCTCAGGGGGTGTAATGGTAATTATATCAAATCTCAGGGGGTGTTGAGGTAATTATCCCTAAGAAAAAATAAGTCAAAATTTACAATATGCGCTACATGTTAGTATTTGGCCTTAACACTAACGAAATAATCTCGCTGCTTCCTTCTTCGGTACCGAGCAAACGCAACTGCAAGAGCAGCACGAGCAACACCCCTTCCTGCAATTTTTCCAGTAGAACTATTGCCAACTGCAGTTGTATTCGCTTCTGCAATTGCTCCAGTAGAACTATTGCCAACTGCAATTTGTAATTTAATTCTTTGTTCAGATGACACTATAATCTCTCAGAAGCAAAACGCATGTTCCACTTTAAAGCATATATAATTAAATAATTCAACAGGAAAATAAGGGCAATAAAACCCAAAACAATAGAACTGTAGAAAATCGACCTTTAACCCAAAACATACAACCTAGTAAAGAAACCGATGATTGCATGGTGATCAATTTTCACGTAAATAAAGCCAAAAAAAGGAATAGTAATGTATTGATCAAATACCAGACGCATCTTCATGAGAAGAATCCAAACTGACGCGCGAACAAAAATCATCTGAAATAGAGCTGCTGAGACTTTCACATAGAGCAAGTTGCCGAAATTCTTCTCGCTTGAGAACGGCTTCAACCAACCTGCTCCAGTTATCATAAACCCCAGACATGACTACTCACACAACAAACTCGGAGTCAATTTTGGGTCATGCAGTCTGCAGAGTGCAGCTTCTTTCAAGGACCAAATATAATTATGGGAAGATTCCACTTTGGCTGCACATTCAATGTCAATTTCACTTGACTTTTATGTATTGTCAATTGACTTTTATGTCTTGTCAATACTCTCAAAGTTGCTGAACTACCTTGAGTCTCCTCCAATTTTACATATCGGTAGATTTTAAATATTAAAGGACCAAATTGCCCAAATTTTTATTTCTTATTCATTTAACCAAAAAAACTCATTTGAGAATTACAATCAAATTACATCAGGCTCCAAATATGATCAAACCCACATATTTTGAAAGTGTATGAATCAAATTTGATCCTCTAAGAATGAGGTTGATAATGAGCTAAAAACAATAATGATAATTTTGAAAGAAAGAAAATGACTTATCTAGTCTAAATTATCTATATTCTAAATATTAATTTCTAAAGAATGAAAACAACTTATTTTTTGAATAATTTTGAGTTTTAAGTTACTTTATTTTATTTGAAGTGATCTTTTTCTCGAAATGTTGTCGAAGGCTTCAAATAACACTTGGTTTGTCCTTATTAAATGAATAAGAAATAAGTAAAAGTCTAGGCAATTGGGTCATTTAAGAGTTAAAGACTAGCGGTATTTATCTAATAGGGTGGAAATGTTACAGAATTAAACAATTAAAGCAAAAGTAAGAGTATAAGGAAACAAAGTGATGCAATGGAGAGTAGACAAAGTAAAGTTAAATTTATCCAATAATTAAATAATTGAACAAAAAAATAAGAGCAATAAAACGCCAAAGGTTATTAGTTCAATTCTCACCAGTATGATGCTGTTATAGATGATTTATATTATAAATAAAGTGTGAGAACCAAAAGTAGTTATATTTGGTGGTGTGTTTTCACGTGATGCCTTGAATACCCCTCAACAGTAACTCACCTTAATAATCACCCATAACGCACTAAAAAGTTAAAATCTACTAATGATCTAATTATATTAAATATAATAATAATATTTTGATTAATAAATACTCACAAGTTAAGTCTGCATTATATTTTAATATATATAAAATGTACATTTATTAATCTTATGCAAATGCATCGAGTGATTACTAAATGCTAGTGAACCAAATAAATCACTAGTTATTATGTAAAAACATATAAAATTTCAAGGGAGTATTTGTCTTTGTCTTCTATTTCCCAGCAAAAAATAAAAATAAAATAAAAACTATAAGATTTTGCCTCTTCAAGTGTTCAAAGATACATGGACAAACAAAGTGACCTCAGGTGTGTTAGTTTGCATTTCCCTGAGATAAGTTTTGGCTGAAGAAATGCAAACAAACATTGTTTGCATTTCTGAAGCATCAATTTAAATCCATTATGTCAAAATACCTCTTGTATTTGAAAATATTATCAAATAGTACCTCTAGATAAGAAAATATCATAATTACATATAAA
>JACFYI010002274.1:831126-843610 GCA_014898755.1 Handroanthus guayacan
GAGAGAGGTTGAAATTTTCAAGAGAATGAATGAATTATTGCATAATAATCTTTTAGGATCAAGAATTGGGGTGTGTTACAATTATTTTGTATTATTTTCTCTTTGCAAAAAAGTAAGTAGGTTTTGTTTTTAGGTTTTGTTTAGAAAATACAAAAGACCATACTGGCATTTCAAGAGGTTGGAAAAACAAAATTTCAATATGGAATTAAGAATGCCTTAGGATTCTTCATTCTCGTCTTTCTCTTATCATTCAATCACCCTCCTCGAACACACTTATAAGTCTAGAAGTAGGCTAAATTACTCAATTTGAGATCGATTGTTGATTAATAAAAAGTAAAGAAAAAAATAAAATACAAAAATCATGTGAAATGACAAATGTGCTCAAGCTCGTCTTCATGTGTTTAACAATTAAAAGGAACTCAAATATAATTTTTTACAATGGATAGCAGTTCAAATAAATTTGTGGTGTTCACCTTGACTCGTCTCATGTCAGCCTCTCACACACATAAAGTCTGTAAATTTCAATTAATTTATTTAAAAAATAACTAAATTTCCTTATGTTCGCTAGTTGTTGCTAATCATTAGTTCATGCATGCATTGATAAAATTTGAAGGAATGTGAAATGTGCAACAACAGCGGTTGATGCAGCCACAACATGATCATTAGTTAGAATTTTTGCCACAGGCCTTTGAAATTTGGATTGGTAGGAATGTTTCGATATTTTTACTTTTGTGGAATCTGGTGAGACATTCAAAAAATTAAATAAATTTGACAGAAAATTAAAGGGAGACATTTCTACATTTTGTTCATTGTAATTTTGAATTTTATTAAGAAAAATACTTATTAATAAAATTGTGAAACGCCTTAGGATCCTAGAGCATCAGTCCTTAGGTTCGGAAC
Source organism: Handroanthus guayacan (assembly GCA_014898755.1). Taxonomy (NCBI): domain Eukaryota; kingdom Viridiplantae; phylum Streptophyta; class Magnoliopsida; order Lamiales; family Bignoniaceae; genus Handroanthus; species Handroanthus guayacan. The sequence continues at coordinate 832,027 of JACFYI010002274.1, forward strand.
GCTATTCGCGAATGGATAACTAACTAATAACCAAAAACGAAAATCCAACACACAATTCATAACTTAATGTTCCAAAATATTCCATAATTATAAGCTAGATTGTTCCAAAATACATCATGGGATCTAAAGTACATAATAATCATATATGAAGTTCAAACAACAAAATCTAACTAAACCAAATACATTCATGTTTACATGATTCCAAAGGAAACCAAAATACCAACAGGAAGCCTCCCAACGTCAAATGATTCACAAAGCCAATTTCCTATATAATGTTAATAGAATCATGAGTTCACTGACCTAGTAAAACTTGTGGTATAGGACAAAGAGTACAAAGAAGAGCAAGAAATATAGCATGAACGAAACATGAATGTGATGACAATATATAATCGAAACATTCAGAACGATCATTACAAACAATAACTTATAAAATTTTCATATAAGCATTTAAAGCTTAAACAATCATTTGGTGGATTTGTCACCCTTATAACTCTAACATTTAATATTCATTTAATTCTCATCCCTTCATTACTCCCTCAAGGAGCGGCATTCGTTCATTAAGGCACGGTCGACTCTGCGTGCCTTTGAGTAACCTTTCGAAATCCTACCTCCAGGATTCGTCCGAGCTACCTACATTTAGAAATTTCCAAAGGTTGAGATTAATGATCCGATACTGCCCAAACTAATACCACCTGAAAATTCAAAGGGCCCAATATTCATTCATTCATTTAGGTTCAGAACAAAAAGATCATATTCAAAGTATTAGGCCATATCATGGCATGAGTTTCAAAACAAACATATTTGAGCATATCGGAACATATCCGAACATATCAGAACATATAGCTATCACGGGTATGGATTTAAACGATAGATCGATTCAAACAAACAATTCAAATTTGGACCATGGACTGGAAAAGATTTCATTTCAAGGTCTTAAACATGTTTAAAAAGATTAAATGTGGACACGAGTTGACAAAACGAAGTTGGAATACAAAATCTTAGCCATTGGAATGGGCGCTGAGGTGCCCGTTGGGCACTCGAGCGCTTAAACAATGCTTTTGGCTACTAAAGTTGGGCACTTGGGTGTTCATATGGCCAAAGTCACTGGAATAGGCGCTATAGGCGCTTCAGAATCCTACCTCCAGGATTCGTCTAAGCTACCCTCCATTCAAAATTTTCACGGATTCAGATTGATGATCAAATGCCGTCCAAACCGATGCCACCTGAAAATTTTTAGGGCCCAACATTCATTCATTCATTTAGGTTCAAAACAAAGAGATCATATTCGAAGCATTAGGTCATATCATGGCATGAGTTTCAGAACAAGCATATTTGAGAGTATCCGAACATATCAGAACATATAGCTACCGTGGGCACGAATTTAAACGATAGATCGATTCAAATAAACGATTCGAATTTGGACCATAGACTAGAAAAGATTTCGTTTTGAGACCTTAAACATGTTTAAAAAGATGAAATATGGACACGAGTTAACAAAACCAAGTTGGAATACGAAACCTTACCCACTGAAATGAGCGCCAGGGTGCTCATTGGGCTCTCGAGTGCTTAACCAGTGCTTTTGGCTATTGAAGTTGGGCACTAGACTTAGTTTGTTCTGTTCATCATCAAGATTTTTAATTTTCAAGTTCCAAATTTAATTTTCAAATTTATGGAGAAAAGTGTTATAAATCTATAAACTCAAAATTTTCTTTTTTCTATATTTTTTATCTGGTAATCAGACCTCCAGAAATCCATTTTCAAGCAATGATTCGGAAATTTTGATTTTTAAATTGATTTTTACAAGTTTGAAGTAAAAAATTGATTTTATGTCCCCAGTCATTTTTCTTCCATTTTTGCCTCAAACTTTATATTTGTCCAATGATCCAAAGTCTCAAAATCATATTCATAATGGGAATGAGGTCTCATGTCATTCAAGGAGTTCACATCATCATTCAAAATGAATATGGAGCCAATAAATCAATAAAATATTACAAAAACCGAACATAATGTTCCATAGTATGTCTTAAGCCAAGAACAAACAAGATTTCAATATGTGAAGCCAAGGAAGGAAATGCCATAAATCTTACCTTTATCCTAAGCACTTAAAAATGGAGATTGGTTGAATCCAAATAACGTTCAAACACCTATCAAACTAAGATTGCATACTTAAGTTAGGCTTAAACCCAACTTATCATATATCCTTATATAATCATAGATTTAATCTTACCAAGAGACAAATAAGAGTGTCCCTAGTCCTTCCCCCTTGTCAAATGGAAGAGTGATAGTTTGTGATAAGTGTAGTTCTTTTTCTCTTAAGACTTTGAAGGTTACAAGGAAATGGTATGTGAATGTGCATTGGATGGTAGAGAGTTGTTTGCAAAAAATGAGGAAGACAACATCCAATACTCCACCTATTTTTAGATGCTCAAGAGGTCTTCTTTGCAAGATAAAACAAGGGAGGGACTTGTCTTCAATTTAGTGGCTTCTAGGGGAAGATTGCATAGATTGATGGGAGTGGGTGAGGATTTTCCTCACCCAAATCTGCAGCTGCTGATTTTGCTGCTGTTTATATATATATATATATATATATATATATATTTTGTTGAATTGTTAAATATTGGGTCAAGATGTTGGGCTACGGTTTGGGTTTGATTTTTGAGCTTGTTTCTTGGGCCTAAAAGGCTCATTTGGGCAGAAACAAGGCATAAACGAAGTTTCGTTTGTAATAAAAAATTTTCACATAAAAATAAATTATTTTGACAATAAAATAATTTTTGTGATAGCGAAAACAGTTTATCGTTTGAAAACGAATAGTTAAAATTTTGATTAGGGGAATTTTCAGGGTGTTACAAATTGAGACATTGATTAAGAGAAAATTCAAATAAAAGACAAAATAAAATTCTTTAACATTCTCTATTTATTGCTTTGGAAAATTAGAAAGGGACATGGAACTCAATAATTCTATTTTTCACACCATACTTATGATAAACTTTGATTGATCTATAGAAGTTTCTCACAACATATGACTTTGCAATTTTGCCTTTTCAACTAGACCTTGTTTTCACATATTAATTGAGAAGTGGACCTAAAATTATTCTTGCAATTTGTAAACACTTTACTATTTTTCCTAATAAAGTCAAATATATGCAAATGAGAGAATAAGTCGAAACTTCTCAGCCTAAACATATTCATCATATTTTATTGCATGAAGTTATGATCATAAATCTACGTACATCATAAATACTTATAGTATCATTACATTGAAAACAAGTTATCGTCCGCATATAACCTGATCAAATCACATGAAATGTCTAATTTAAAATATTTAAATAATTTATTGATTTAAAGTACTTTTATGAGAAAAATTTGGAAGACATGAGGGCTTGAGAGGGGGACCATTTATAAGTATTGGAATAATTTGACAGGGAAAAAAATATTTAAAAAAACAGAGAATAAAGTGGGGGAAAAGTTGATTGGCTTAAACGTAACTAAATTGGTGGCACGTCCACGAAATTATGTTTGATGGGAATGGGTCTGTAGAGTAAGTGAAATCCAAATTGAAGAAGAATCTTATGGAAATTTCATGAGAAGGACACGCAAAATTTTCCCAATTCTTGTTGCTCAAGAATTTCCAAGAAATTAGGGATGAGAGAGGTCAAAAATTTCAAGAGGTCAAAATTTTCAAGAGGATGAATGAATTATTGCACACTATTCTTTTAGGATCAAGAATTGGGGTGTGCTATGGATATTCTATTTTATTTTTTCTGCATAAAAAGAAGTAGGTTTTGTTTTTTCGGTTTAGTTTAGAATATAAAAAGATAATTTGGCATTTCAAGGGATTGAAAATAAAAAAATTTCAATATGAAATTAAAAAAGCATTAGAGTTCTCTATTTTCGTCCATCTCTTGTCATTCAGCCACCCTCCCCAAACACACGCACATGGCTTGAAAGCAAGTTAAATTACTCAATTGAGACGGATTGTAGATTAATAAAATGTAAAGTGAAATGATAAGTATGTTCAAGCTCGTTTTCACGTGTTTGACAATTAAAACAAACTCAAATATAATATTTTATGTTGGATGGCAGTTCAAAGAAATTCGTGGTGTTTGTCTTGACTCGATTCGTGTAAGCCCTCTACACACGTAAAGCACGTAAATTTCAATTAATTTATTTAACGAAACAAATCAACTTCCTTATGTTTCCTAAATTGTGCCAATCATTAATTCATGCATGCATTGATAACATTTGAAGGAATGTGAATGTGGAACAACAGTAGCTGCTACAACCATAGTATAGTTATTATACATATAAGATAGGAGACTAAGAAAAGCCCGAGCCCGAGACACACGTTAAAGGCCTAGCCCAATTTTTAGAGTTGATTACTTTATGGCTAAAGATCCAAAACCTTCATGAAAATCAATAGACCATCAGGCCCAATATAAAAACCCAATAAGGCCCATCAAGGATATACAGGTCTACCTAAGCTATTGTGCCATTCACTTTCCCCTTGTTTAAAAGTGCCCAATACTTGGGTTTGTCAATTTTCCACTCCATTGTTACTCATATTAGATCTAGATTTGAATCTGGATTTTAAGATATTTAATAAATTAAAATTTTCGATAAATCAATTTGATAAGTATTTACAATCCTAAATAGGTGAATCATATATAGAATAACATTTTATCGGAACTGGCACGACTGAGCCTGTTCATTTCTTCTTTTTTTTTAATACCCTTTCATTTCATCGATCAATATATTAAAATATATTACATAAAAACTACTAAATAAAATGTAATAATTAACACGGTAGAAATTCATACTTTTTGAGTTATTTTATTTATTGAAAAATATATAAATATTTTCAATATGAAAATTATTTAATGTTATACAATTCAAGCTTTTCTCACTAGATTCGACTTGGAATTAGAGGGCTCAAATCCCCAGGTCCTATAGGATGAAGGATTGTATTCGATCAAAAAATTGATAATTGAGTTGTCATACGAATCATTCTGTTCAAATCCAAATTCACTACATTAGCAATGCTTGCTACTAATTGTCGATCTTTGCATGTTTACTGTGGACTTCAATAGCCGCTGACTAAGAATTTGGCCAAAATGTAAAGACCAATATAAGTTGTCACCTATAACTGGTTTTGAAAGCTCCATTGATGAAGTGGCACCAACCTTCCTTAAATCTCCCTTTGTAATCCTTCTTTAAGTAGAGATTAGGGGTTCAATCCATTCCCAAAAAAAAATAAAAATAAAGGAAAAGAAGTTGATGATGAAGAAGAAGAAGAAGGAGAAGAAAGAAATTAGGAAGAAAAAGATGATGAACATTCTTTAGTTTGGTTAAAAAAACTTGGTAAACTTATCTCTGCACAATTTAAATCTTCTTTGGTAAAATCATGGAAGTTTAGGATCATTTTTCGTATTTCATAAAAGTTATACTATTATATTTATTATTACAATAATATAATTAAAAGTACCCTTATATTAAAAATACAGCACAATTACCTCTACATCCCCTTAGGTGCGACACTGTCAAAACATCCCCTGTAACTTAGATACTTATCATGAGTAATTATCACTGCACCCCTATTATTAGTTTACGTGATGGACTATTGCAATTACATCCGCTAAGCTGACACATAATTACAATATACCCTATTGCCCAAAGAGTCTAAATGATAATATTTCAAGATTTTCAGAAGGTTGTGATTCAGGTCACTCTGGAATAATATCAATCAATAGAGCTCATCAGAAATAACACACACAAACAAACAAACAAACAATGTCAAAATCATAGTGAGCTACTGTATATGAGCTTGCACAATCAGATAAGCAAATTGATTAATACATTTTGTTGTATGCGCCCGTAAGATCAAGTTCCAAGCATGATTTTAAATAGCATATACATGAGAATGCAAGTTGTGTAATGATAAAACAGCTAGAGAACTCAATGAGGCTGGTTAGTGTTGCATACGATTGAAGAGTGGGGTGTTTGTAGCATAGAAATTGATTTTTTTTTCATTTGCTGGTGACTGGTAATTAATAGACAACATCTTATTTTTTTCACTCAACGGCCTCTGAATATGAACAAACAAGAACTAACAAATCCAGCAATTTTTATTTCTTTGGAGATGAGATGCCAACAGCAACTAAAGGCAAAAACTTTCATTACAGCACATACTCACTGTAACTTTCATAAGCAATATTCCAGACAACATTCAGAATTCTTAGCTATTTTTTAAAAATTCTAATGTGAGGGGTCTGCAGCACATATGTTAATCACTTAAACTGAAAAGCCTTATCAGTGCAAATAACTATGAGTTCAAAGCAATCAACATATGCAGCACTCAGCATCAGTTTGATGTAAAATATTTCACTTCTAGGATGATAGGATTTTGGCAAAAAAAGGTTCCACTGATATTCATAGAGCAGACAAGCATAAAACATATGACCAAGCTGTAAAGCAAAAGGGAAGATGAAAATCAGATCAAAGCTACCTATTAACCATGATTCAACACTTCCATTTACCATAAATGGATAAACAAGCAGCCTTTCCGTCAGAGTCATGCAAGTGACGTAAATTCCGATGCAAAACCAAGCTGATCAGTTCTATTTCTGTTTGGAATTGCAGTTGTTCACTTACTGTTTGGAGCCATCTGCCAATCGACCTGTGTAAACCTTACCAAATTCAGATCTACCAAGAATATTTTTGTTACTGAACTTATCTGTAGCAAGTTTGGGTTCACGTAGAGAAAGCTGTCCCAGGTGAACTTCAGGATCCTCTCCGCTTCCAGCAAAATTAGAAAAGGAAAGTAAGTGAAAATTGACGACATGTCCTATATGATAATATTAGGCCTTCACACTAACCAGGAACATCAAAGAAATGATCTCGCCGGGGCTGCTTCCTTCTTAAGTACAAAGCAAAAGCAAGTGCCGGAAAAGCAAATAGGAGGGCAGCACGAGCAACACTCCTCCCTGAAATTGCTCCAGTAGCGCTATTGCGAACTGCAGTTGTAATCTCTCCTGCAATTGCTCCGGTAGAGCTATTGCCAACTGCAATTGTAATTTAATATTTCGTTCAGATGACAATACATAATCTACAATGGTCGCTTTACTAGCAAAATGGCACAACACTTCATGAACTTGATGCAGCACAAGGTTGAAATTACCCACCAATTCCAAAATCTATAATTTCTCAGGCAAAATATGCATGTTCTTTAAAGTAAATATAATTATATATATAATTCAACATAAAAATAAGGGCAATAAATGATGGGAATGGATCCATGTAAAAAGTTCCATCCAAAAGGAAGAAAAATCTTATGGAAATTTGATGAGAAAAACACACAAATATTTCTCAATTCATGTTGCTCAAGAATTTCCAAGAAATTAGGGATGAGAGAGATAAAAAATTTCTCTCATCCCTAATTAGTAATTATTCAATAATTATGCATAATTATTGAATGAATTATTGCATAATGTTCTTTTAGGATCAAGAATTGGAGTTTTATCTATGTGAAAGAGTATGTTTTGTCCTTTTGATTTATTTTAGAAAATACAAAAGACTGTATTTGGCATTTGAAGGGATTGGAAATAAAAAACTCCACCACAAAATTAAGAATTCGTTAGAATTCTCCATTTTTGTCATTCCCTTATCATTCAGCCACCTTCCTCGAGCACACTTACAAGGCTAGAAAGCAATTCAAATTACTTAATTTGAGATCGATTGTAAATTAATAAAATATTAAAAAAATATGTGAAATGCTTAGTATGCTCTAGCACATTTTCAATCTCGATATGTGTTTAACAATTAAACTGTACCCAAACATAACAATTCAAACAAATTTGTTGCGTTCGCCTTGACTCGATTCATGTCAGCCCTACACACGTAAAGTGCTCACAAATTTCAATTAATTTATTTAACAAAATAAATAAATTTCCTTTTGTTCGCTAATTTATGCCAATCAATTAATTCATGCATACATTGATAACATTTGAAGAAATGTGGAATGTGGAACATGGAACAACACTAGCTATTGCAGCCACAATATGATCATGATCATTATATTTACTCAAGAAGAGCCCAAACCCAAAACACACATTAAAAGCGTAGCCCAATTACAACAATTGAAAAGTTTACTAGAGACCTAAGATTGTTTATGAAAATGCATTGGCCATAAGGCCCATCAAGAATATACATGTCTACTTATGCTATTGGGCCATTCATTTGCCCCTTGTTTTAAAGTGCCCAACACTGAGGTTTGTCAATTTTCCACCCCAATGCTACTCCCTAGGTTAGATTTGGATTTGAATGTGAATTTTAAGATATTTAATAAATCGAAATTTTCGATAAATTGATTTGATAAGCATTTACCATCCTAAATAAGTGGATCAAATGTGGAATAATGTTTGATCAGAACATTCGATTGAGCTTGTTGATTTCATTTTTTTAATACCCTTTTATTTCATTGATCAGCATATTAAAATATATTACATAAAAGCTACTAAATAAAATGTAATAACTAACACTGTAGAAATTCATACTTTTTGAGTTATTTTATTTATTGAAATATATATATGTTTAACATGAAAATTATTTATTGTTATACAATTCGAGCTTTTTTAACTGGATTCTACTTGGAATTAGAGGACTCAAATCCCCGGGTCCTATAGGAACAAGGATCAAATTCGATCAAAAAATTGACACTTGAGTTCTAACACAAATTATTCTGTTCAAATCCAAATTCACTATATTAGCAATGCTTGTTACTCGTTGATCTCCACATGTTTAACTGTGGACTTTAGTCGTCGCTTCACCAAGAACTTGGCCAAAAAGGAAAGACCAACATGGGTTTAGGATCATTTTTCGTATTACATATAAGTTATCATAAAAAGAATCCAAACTGAAATGTGAACTGAAATCACTTCAAATTGAGCTGCTGAGGCTTTCACGCAGAGCAAGTTGCCGAAGTTCTTCTCGCTTGAGAACGGCTTCAACCAACCTGTTCCAGTTATCATAAACCCCTGACATGACTCGTCACACCGTAAACTTGGATTCAAATCGTCAATCTGGTGTCCGCAGAGTGCAGCGTTTTTAAAGCAAATATAATTGTGGGACAAAATGATTTTGAATTCTTTTGAATTCATATATTTGAACTTTAAAATATGTTCAAGCTATAAATTGATATATATGATTAAATGTAAATATTTTTCTGAAAAAAACATTATCTTCCCAAATTAAAATTTTTTTAAAAAGAGGCAAAGTCAAATTACATCCGGATATCATCCAACCCACCTACTCTTAAAGTTTATGTCAAAAGTAGTTTTATTTGATGGTGTATTTTCATGCGATGCCCATAATATCCCTCAAGAGCAGTTCACTTTAATAATCATCCATAACTCAATAAAAAGTTAAAATTCACTAATTTATCTATTTATGTTGAATATGTATATGGTTACATTAAATATATTAATAATATTCTAATTACTATATACACAAAAATCAATTTTGCATTATACTTTAATACATACGAAATGTATATTTAATAATTTTATGCAAATATATCGAGTGTATACTGAATGCTAATAATCCAAGTAAATTGCTAGTTATTATGTAAAAACATATGAAACTTTCATTTTTGAAATTTCAAGAGAGTATTTGTCTTTGTCTTCTATTTGACTATTTCCCAGCAAAAAATAAAGATAAAATAAAATAAAAACTCTATGATTTTTGACTCTCCAAGTGTTCAAAGATACATGGACAAACAAAAATAATTGAGGAATTATTTTGATTGGAGAAATGCAAACAAACATTGTCTGCATTTTGAGAGAATTAATTTAATTCCATTATCTCAAAATATCTCTTTGACAATATTTATTTCATTACATTTCCCAACCTACCCACAAAATTCATTTCCTCCAAACAACTATTCCCTAAACACCCCAAAATGCAAACACACCACATTCCTGTTTTTCCATATAATCAAGATTTTTTCGAGTATTCAGTTTGATTACATTGAAAACAAGTTATTATCCGCATATAACTTGATCAAATCACCTGAATATTTAATTCAGAACATTTAAATTCGATAGAAATTATTGATTTAAAATTTTTTTATGAGAAAGATTTAAAAGACTTGAGGGCATGGGAGGGGGACCATATGTAAATATTGGGATAATTTCAGATGAAAAATAAGAGAATAAGGAAAAACAAAAAAAACACAAAAAACAGGTTGATTGATTGATTAATTAAACTAAACTGGTGGCACATCCACGAAATTATGTTTGATAGGAATGGATCTATATAAAAAGTTACATCCAACTGAAAGAAGAATCTTATGGAAATTTGACGAGAAAAGCACACAAGTATTTCCCAATTCATGTTGCTCAAGAATTTCGAAGAAATTATGCATGAGAGAGGTCAAAATATTTTTCAAGAGGATGAATGAATTATTGCATAATGTTCTTTTAGGATCAAGAATTGGAGTTTTTTCTTGCGAAAGAGTATGTTTTATGCTTCTAGTTTATTTTAGGAAATACAAAAGACTGTATTTGGCATTTCAAGGGATTGGAAATAAAAAATTCAAATATAAAATCAAGAATTCGTTAGAATTCTCCATTTTTTTGTCTTTCCCTTGTCATTCAGCCACTTTCCTCGAGCACACTTACAAGGCCGGAAAGCAAGTCAAATTACTTAATTTGAGATCGATTGTAAATTAATAAAATATAAAAAAAAAATGTGCAATGATTAATCTGCTTTAGCTCATTTCCGATCTCGATGTGTTTAACACTTAAAACAAACTCAAACATAACAGTTCAAACAAATTTGTGGTGTTCGTCTTGACTCGATTCATGTCAACCCCTACTCACGTAAACCGCTCATAAATTTCAATTAATTTATTTAATGCAACAAATAAATTTCTTTATGTTTGCTAATTTGTGCTAATTATTAATTCATGCATGCATCGATAATGTTTGAAGGAATTTGAAATATGGAACAATAGTAGCTTGGACAACCACAGCACGCATCATTATAATTTATAGGATAAGAGATTAGGAAAAGCCCAAGCCAAGCCCAAACACACATTAAAGGCCCAGCCCAATTATCATAGTTGAAAAGTTTATGATTTTTACGGCAAAAGACCCAAAGTCATTATGAAAATGATGTGGTTTAAGGCCCACTAGAGGCCCAATCAAGCCCATTAAGATAGTCTACCTAAGCTGTCAGGCCATTCACATGCCCCCATTTTAAAGTGCCCAACACTTAGATTCATCAATTTTCCACTCCAACGCTACTCCTCATATTTGGATTTGAATTTGAATTCAATCCAAATTTTAAGATATTTAATCATTTAAAATTTTTGATAAATCAATTTGATAAGCATTTGTGATCCTAAATAGGTGGATTAAATATGGAATAATATTTTATTAGAACATTTAGTTGAGTGTGTTCTTTTTTTTTTTTTTTTATACCCTTTCATTTCACTGATGAATATACTAAAATATATTACATATAAACTACCAAACAAAATGTAATATATATAATATTATAATTAACACTATAGAAATTTATACTT
>JACFYI010002274.1:884917-898466 GCA_014898755.1 Handroanthus guayacan
GATCGCCCATTTTCTTCCGACCTGTACAAACTTAAGAGTGGAATGTACAACCAATCGAAGCATACAACTGCTGAAACGGCGTCGTTTTGTAGTAATTGAGTTAAAAAAAATACGAAAACAAGGCTTACGCGCGAGTGGTACTGTAGCCACGCGTTTTCACCCCTATATATAAGAGAAGTAAAAAAAAATACAAAAACAAGGCTTACGCGCGAGTGGTACTGTAGCCACGCGTTTTCACGCCTATATATAAGAGAAGTAATATATAATATAGGCTTTATGATTGTGATGTTGTCCAGTTAAATGTTCCATTAGCGCGCTAAGATAAGTTACTGTCAGATATTATTAACACGTGTTTATACATGATCATATTAGTGCGTTGAACTTGTCTTATTCGTATTAAACTTATATGCATAAACTATCCATTTGTTTTATGTCAGTTTAGGTAATCCTATTTAATTAGTGAAATAGTAATTAATTTTTTTTTCTGTGCATTATGCCAAGTGTGACTTTAGTCTAATTTTAATTATACAATATTCTGTGACATTTAATCTTACTCTTCGTGATAATAAGTAAAATTCACTTCGTGATTTCTAGATTGATTGTGACTATTTGTGAATTATTGTTTCAAAAAAAAAAAAATTCTATAACATCAAATAACTGACTAATGTTGAGTCCAACATTGCAAATATTGGTAATGGAGCACAAATTGCCTTGGTTGTTCACCCCCCGTTGCGTCTGCCCCAATTGCGATGGGACAACCGAAAAAGCTCGAGAAATTTAATAGGCATGATTTTAAGAGGTGGCAACAAAAAATGCAATTTTATCTTACCACCTTGAATTTGGTTAGATTTTTGAGTGAAGAACGCCCAAAATTAAGAGAAAATCCCGATCTTCAACAAGTGGCCGCATTAGATGCATGGAGCCAAGGTAATTTTCTATGTAAAAATTATATTTTAAATGGGCTCAAAGATGCATTATATAATGTGTATTGTTCAAAGGCAATGGCTAAAGAACTTTGGGAATCACTTGAGAAAAAATATAAAACCGAGGACGCCAACACAAAGAAATTCATTGTCAGAAAATTTCCTGAATTTAATATGGTGGATTCTAAGTCCGTAATATCTCAAGTGAACGAGTACCAAATGATATTACATCAATTGGCTAGTGAAGGAATCGTACTTGTGTATTTTAGAAAAACTAATTCACATCACATGCATATAATTATTCGAAAATAGAATATTATCACTTGATAAACAAAATATATCAAATCGACAAGAAAACATAGCAAAATAGAAATAAACATAAAATAAAAACCTTTAAGCCGAGGCCTGTCCATATGTATTAAATTTAAAAGTTTCATGCTTCTTTGTATTGTTTTAAAAGGAATTTTAGTTATTTTTGCCTCAATACACGCTTCACATTTTGAATTTTATTCAAAATTCAATTTTGGCAATAGGCCTCTGTTTACAAGTTTATTAATCGACTTGTAATTCACATATCCTAATCTATGATACCATAAATTAAGGACTCAAGCAAGTAAGAAGAAGAACTTATTTTATTAGAAACATTAGGTGGTGCATTTTTAGGTATGATGATCATCGCATTCATTTTAAATAGGCCATCACACAAATAACCTCTTAGGACAAGTGCTTCATTTTTCATTAATGCAAACTTGTCGGATTCAAAAACCATTCTAAAATCATTTCAAACCATTTCTTACATAACATAGGCCCTGACACTAAATTCCTTCTAATCTCAAGCACGTGAAACACATATTCACCACCTCTATCACTTCGAGGAATTTTTATTTTCTTTCCAAGTTGATTCTCAACCTCATTTTCATATTGTTTCAATACTTCCAAAGCTTCATCTTTACTTGAAAGTAAATAAACATCACAATATCTAGCGTAATCGTCAATGAAAGTTATAAAAAATTTCTTTCGATCTCTTGACTGCACCATTTTTAAATCACAAATATCAGTGTGAATTAAATTCAAAGGTTCTGTGCTTCTTTGTATTGTTTTAAAAGGAATTTTAGTTATTTTTGCCTCAATACAAACTTCACATTTTGATTTTTGTTCAAAATGAAGTTTTGGCAAAAGGCCTTGTCTACAAGTTCAGCAATTGACGTGTAATTCACGTGTCCTAATCTATGAAGCCATAAATTAGAAGACTCAAGCAAGTAAGAAGAAGGATTTATTTTATTAGAAATATTTTATGCTACAACTTTTGGCACGACGGTCATTACTTTCATTTTAAAAAGACCGTCGCATAAATAACCTTTTCCGACAAACGCTCCATCCATTTTTCATTAATACAAACTTGTCAAATTCCAAAACCATCCTAAATCCATTCTTATTTAACATAGGCCCTGACACTATAAGTTCATCCTAATCTCAGGCGCATGAAGCACATTGTTGAGTGTCAACTCTTTCCCGGATGCCATCTTGAGAATCACCTTCCCAACACCGTGCACCTTTGAGCTTGATGAATCTTCCATGAAAATGTTTTCATTTTTAGCTTCGTCGTAAGTTGAGAACATGTTCCTGTCTGAGCAACATGTCGAGTGGCCCCCGTATCCACCAACCATTGCTTCGTACTCTTAGCTAAATTCACCTCCAAAACCACAACTACAAGGTGCATTTCCTGAACTCCATCGGAGAGCTTGTCTACCTCAATGATATTAGCGTGGGCTGTCTTTTTTTTCTTAGGAGCCCTTCCTTGTTTACGATAATGACAATCCCTGGCGCGATGACCCATTTTGCCACAAACGTAGCAAGCCCCTTCAAACTTCTTTTTGTTATTCTCATTAGTTGGAGCATCCCTTTTCCGTTTTTGTTGGAAGGCTTTTGCTCAACACATTTGCTTTTGCCTCATGCCCATTCCCACCAATTTTCTTTTTAGGAAGTCTGTTGTCTTCCTCAATCCTTAAGCTCATAATTAAGGTCTTCTAGGCTCATTTCCTTGCATTTGTGCTTGAGACAATTTTTACAATCTTTCCACCCAGGCGATAATTTTTCCACAAGTGCCGCCACTTGAAATCTTTGTGAAATCTATGCACTGTTATTCATTAAGTTTTAGCATTATTGATCAGAATGTTAATCTTATTCTATAGTAAATTCATGGCATGTATATCTCATAAATATGCTTGAACTATGCAAGTGAAATGTTACTTATTTTCCAATTCCGCTAAGTGTGTATTTGCGTTAAAATGAATTGGCCGAACACCTCCGTGGGTGAAAGTTGGTTAACGAAATTGTTTTGTTGTACTAATGTTCTATTCTATTAGTTTATATGAAACACTAATCCCGAATAAAATTCAGAAAGAAGGTCTTAGAGTTTTGAACCTCAGATGGAAAATTAAATTTCTGTCTCTAGTCATTGATTAAAAACTAATTAAACTAAGTTTGCTTAACTTAATTAAAGTACAAGTGTTGTGCTTTAATTTATAACTGTCCAGTGTTATGTAATTTCCTTGGGATTAATAAATATTCTTCTAGAAATTAAGTGCATATGTGGACTTTTATAATTTTGGATTAGTGTTCTTAATTAGTTCATAATTGTGTTGTTGCATTAAATAAGGACAGTTTTCGTATAAGCACTAAAGATCTATTGCTTCTGCTTAAAAGAAAACTTATTTGTTAAAGTGTGAAGTTTATTTTCACAATTTATTTGAAGTTAATTTGGATTAGTGATGTTATACTTTGAGTTACAAGGTGTTGTACTTTGATTAAAAGAAAGAAAGTTGTATTTTCCCAATTTCAAGATGGAAATTCACTCTCTTGTTGAGTAAATTTTATAATCAGCCTGTCTGTTTGTATTCTGTTATAAATTATCAAACCCATGTACTGTGCATTCGATTTGGAACCAAGCTAGAAATATTGTAATTTGGCTGAAGTTAAGTTAGAAAAATTCAATTTCTTTTATAAGATCTTGTTACTTATTCCTAGAAATTATATATATATATATATTAATGCTCTACCTAGGTTTGTTGTGATTATTTTGTGACTTATTGCTTCAGAAATAAAATGGGCAAATGTTAATACTAGCACTAGAGGCGTTGGTGGTCTAAAAGTTATGCCTGTTACAACCCCTATCAACGTAGGATAGGCGAAAAGACCCTAATAACTTAACGGGAAAGACTTTTAAAAGATGGCAGCACAGATGCTATTTTGTTTAACCATCTTGAATCTAGCAAAATTAATGAGTGAAGAATGTTTGATGGGATAGAAAATCGAATGTGCAAACTATAGTTGTTGTGAATGCATGGAATCATGGGGATTTCCTATGCAAGAATTAGGTTCTTGACGGATTGGAAAATGTGCTTTATAGTATGTCTAGCCTATCGCTCTAGCAAAAGAGCTATGAGAAGAGTAACAAGAGAAAAGATGTAAAATGGAAAATGTCGGCACGAAGAAATTTGTTGTCGACAAGTTCCATGAATTCTTGAATTCTCTACATGGACTCAAATTGTCATGTCTCAAGTTAATAAATATCAAATGATATTTTATGACATGACAACCGAGGAAAGGATACTTGAGAATCATTACAAGTGGCAACTTTAGTGAAAAATTGTTGCCTGGATGGAAAACTCTCCAAGAATTATATTAAATACAAACTTAGCGAAGATATGTTGTAAAGATCTCATATTAAGGTTAAAGATAGAGGACTACTGACTTCCAAAAAGGAAAATGTGGTGCAGCGAGGTTCAATGAACAATAAGAAGGAAAATAATAATCATTTTATTGGTTAACGGCGAAGCATCTCAAAATATGTAGAGGGAGGTAGTGTTGACTGCAACTACTTGTTAAATAAGTTACTTAAAATGAAGTTGGTAATAACACCTCATGAAGCATGAGAAGCTATACATTTTTCTACTAATATTTTCAAATGTGGGGCTGTTTAGCAAAATAGGAGTTTTGACTCCTAAAAAGGTCGAGATAGGACCTAAATATTATCGATGGAACTTTTATTGGGCATGCATAACGTAGTGCAGCATATAAATTCCTTCTATACAAATCTGAGAGAGTTGACAATCATGTTAATACAATTATTAAGCCAAGAAAAACGAGTTTCTTTGAAAAAATATTTCCTTGAAAAATGAAAGAAAAACCTAGACATTGCAAGAGAGTTGCAATGTCTAAATTGTTGAGCTCAGACTTTAAATTTTATGTTTGAAGGTGAGCACATGCGTTCACTAAAGCGATGAGTACACTAAAAGCTTCCATTCGAAGAAAAGATGGAAATGAAGAGATTGTGCAAGTCTTGCAAAATTTCTTTTGAGAATTGGTGGATCTTCCTCCTGAAAATAAACCGTTATGGTGTTAATGAATTTTCAAGAGGAAAAGGAAAGCTCATGGTACAATAAATAAATATAACGCGAGATTAGTGGTTAAAAGACATAGACAAAATGAGAGTCTTGATTACTTTGGGATGTACTCACAGTGACGAGGTTAACATCTATTAAATTATAAAATAGCACTTGTTACACGCATTAATTAACTCGAGATTTATTAAATGGACGTTATAGCAGCACTCTTAAATGGTGGCATTTAAAATTTGATCAAGCCATCATGGTGAATGGCTCTCGGATCAACGAGTGTGATAAATGCGTGTATGCTTAAGGTATTGTATCTCAATATGTCATTATGTGTCTATATATAGACGATATGTGTGGAGCAATAGTGCTGATCCACGGAAAGAAAAAATTGCTGAGTAGCAGTTTTGGTGTAAGCAATATAAGAGTTACACATGTAAGTCCTAGAATTACTTTAGTAAAATGTGTTCTGAGTTAGCGTTAATATAATCTCACTGTACTGAGAATGTGTTTCAGATGTTCTTGAACTAGAAAGTAGTCCAGTGAAGACTCTTGTAGATGTAAACCTACTACTTACCAAAAATAAGTGCGAGGTAAAATGCGTGCATAATTAGGAGCCTCATGTATAACATGAGTATGATATGAGATATAGCATATGCTATTGGTAAGCTAAGGAAGTATATGTGCAATCCAAGTCAAGAGAACTGGTCTACATCAATGAGAGTTCCAAGGTATTTCATATATACCGTGAACTTTGAATTGTGCTATATTAGATATCCAACTGTAATTGAGGGATATTTTACAATGCTAACTCGATATCAAACTCTAATGAAACCAAATCCACGAGTGGATATGTGTGTTTACATTTAGCGGACCAACCATTTCGTGTAAACCCTCGAAACAAAATTTACATAGCCAGATGAACAATGAAATATGAGTTTCATTGCATTAAATAAAGCAAACGAGGAACTAGAATGCCAATTTTTGGAAGATATTCCAAATTGGCAAATATCTATGCCGACAATTTGCATTCATTGTGATATTCAATTTGCAATTTGAAAAGGCACAGATAGCATGGGTAATGCTAAGTCTCAACACATATAGATGAGACAAAATACCGTGAACAGATGCTCTTTAATGGAGTTATCTCTTTAGACAGTGTGAAGTCTAAAAGTAATATTGCAAATCTCCTAACAAAAAATATTAGAGAAAGAGCAAGCTGATAAATCATCGAGAAGAATGAGACAAAAAGCCCATATATTTACTGAATCACCATAACGGGGACCCTACCTATGTGACTGGAGATCCCAAGAAACAGGTTCAAAGGAAAAAATAAGTTATGTAACTGTGACTCGATGACTAAGCACTGTTGGGGGCAAAGCCCCCCTCCCATTCATATGATAAGTAGATAGTGCAACTTGTAAAAATTTAGGTCAAGCATCGCTTTTAATGACTCTTATATCTCGATATATCGAGTAGGGCTGCAGCATGAACCTCTTAATAAGAAGCCACATAGGTGAGTAGGGATTGGGCCCGTCCTATGAGAATTTTAAGGCAAAATTCTCAAAGAGTACTCATGAATACCAGATTTGTTCAGGGCTGAAATGAACACAACAATAAGAATTTGAATCGACTAGTGGGTGGTGTTGTGTGCAGTTCTATTGTCTTGGTGTACATAAAAGCCGAATAGTTCAAGACATTACGTTCACTGGTTGGCGAATATATCCGATAGCCCTCACTAGAAAAGGTTCAAAGCCAAAAGCCACCACTCCTGATGCTATGTCGCTCAACCTGGAACTCTTTTGTGTGTGTTTGCATTCATATGTACTGTTGATAAGGCAACTTTCCATTCATGAAAGGGATTTTCGTATAAGAAAAGATACTTTAGCTCATTAATTAATGGGATAATTACACTTTATCCCTTAAACTATAGGCCTTTTTACACTTTACCCACTAAACTATTTTTCATTTCAAACCATCACACCAACTTTCAAAAAATTGCATGTTGCCCCTTCGAATGGTTTTCGGTGGAGTGTTATGGAATATTCTAGCCACAACACATTGTTTAGACGGTAAAATGTAAATAGCGCATAGTTTAAGAGGTAACGTGTAAATATTCCATCCTCATATAAAATGGTTTGCGCTTTACGTGGTGAATTATGGCCCAAATATTCCATAACATTCCACCAGAAACTATTCAAAGGGACAACGTGCAACTTTTTTGAAAGTTGGCATGGTGGTTTGAAATGAAAAATAGTTCTGTGGATAAAGTGTAAAAAGGCTCATAGTTCAGGAGGTAAAGTGTAATTATTCCTTAATTAATTGAGTTGTACCTTATAAAGTATGTTGAATTTTATATCCAAGTGAACCTCTAATTTTAACGAAGCAGTTGTTCACCAAAATTCATCAAAATGTGAATGAGAAAATTGAAATCAAAGTCGATAGGCCACACAAAAGCTTAAGATTTATTTTTACTTATTTTCCTGAATTGGCGTAACTCTTTTTTGTGGAAAGAGTTGTAACCTTAGCTGGTATTGTGTCTTTTCAGCCGAATAGACAATCACGTAATAATTATGTAGTGAGGAAGAAGTATTATCTTCCAATTATCAGCAGTTGTATCCTTACATAAAGTCACCACCACAACTATAAATAGGATCTTAGAGCCAACCAAAACTAATCGATAAGCATATCTTAGCATTCTTTGAACACTAAACTTACACACAAAATCACATTCCACTAAAAGAGTTTCGAGTCAATTTCGAGCTCACCATTCTAGTCGATTGGCGTGCTGCCTTCAACTAGAAAGAGTGATTGTATCTTGGGAGGCCTTTTGCCAATAATCTTTAAGCATTGCAGAAGGGCAAATAAAGCCTTAAAGACACTGTTGAAACAGTAGTCCTCGACTTATTTTTATTGCATTTAATATTTCAAGTAGTTTTTCTACTTCTTCTATTTTTATATTTCATGACGAGTATTATGTGATATATGTGCATATGATTTGTTGAATGTCTTGTTTCTATTTTGATTTACACAAGTATTTGTATGTGGTTATAATTTTCTGAAAATATCATCCAATCCCCCTACTTTGGAAGTTTATGTCAAAAGTAGTTATATTTGATCGTGTGTTTTCATGTGATGCCTATAATAGCTCTCAAACAGCAGCTCACCTCTGTAATCACCTACAACTTGATAAAAGGTTAAAATCCACTAATTTATCTATTTATATTAAATATGTATATAGTTACATTAAATATATTGATAATATTCTAATTACAAAATACACAAAAATCAATTATGCATTATACTTTAATATATATGAAATATATATTTATTAATTTTATACAAATATACCGAGTGTGTACTGAATGCTAATAATCCAAGTAAATTACTAGTTATTATGTAAAAACACATGAAACTTTCATCTTTGAAATTTCAAGGGAGTATTTATCTTTGTCTTCTATTTGACTATTTCCCAGGAAAAAATAAAGATAAAATAAAGTAGAAACTATATGATTCTAATTCTCCAGGTGTTCAAAGATACATGGACAAACAAAAGAATTTAGGAATTATTTTGATTGAGGAAATGCAAACAAGCATTTTTTGCATTTTGAGAGAATTAACAAGAAAGACAGTGACATGATTTGAAAACTACAATAAAAAATGTCTATTTTTAAAATATAACCGAACATAACTTTACAACCTAGAATAATTTCAACCTAATACTCAAAACATAAATATTCATTACATTTTCCAACCTGCTCAAAAAATTCATTTCTTCAAAACAACTATTCCCTAGACACCCCAAAATGCAAGCAAACCAATTCCTGTTTTTCCATAGAATCAAGATTTTTTAGGGTATTTAGTTTGATTACATTGAAAACAAGTTATCATCTACATGTAACTTGATCGAATCACCTAAAAATTTAATTCAAAACATTTAAATTTGATAGAAATTATGGATTTAAAGTATTTTTACGAGAAAGATTTAAAAGACTTGAGATGAAAAATAAGAGAATAAGGAAAAATAAAAATAAAAAGAAAGTTGATTGAATTAAACTAAACTTGCGGCACATACGCGAAATTATGTTTGATGAGAATGGATCTATATCAAAAGTTATATCCAAATGGAAGAAGATCCTATGGAAATTTGATGAGAAAAGCACACAAATATTTTCCAATTCATGTTGCTCAAGAACTTCCAAGAAATTAGGGATGAGAGGGGTCAAAATTTTCAAGAGGATGAATGAATTATTGCATAATGTTCTTTTAGGATCAAGAATTGGAGTTTTTTCTATACAAAAGAGTATGGTTTATCCTTCTGGTTTACTTTAGAAAATACAAAAGACTATATATTTTGGCATTTCAAGGGATTGAAAATAAAAAATTCCAATGTAAAATTAAGAATTCGTTAGAATTCTCCATTTTTGTCCTTCCCTTATCAATCAGCCACCTTCCTTGATCACACGTAGCAAGTCAAATTACCTTGAGATTGATTGTAAATTAATAAAATATATATTAAAAAAAAAAGGTGCAAAATAATTAATCTGCTCTGGCTCATTTTCAATCTCGATGTGTTTAACAATTAAAATGAACTCAAACATAATAGTTCAAACAAATTTGCTGTGTTCGCCTTGACTCGATTCATGTCAACCCTACACACGTAACGTGTTCGTAAATTTCAATTAATTTATTTAACGAAAAAATAAATTTCCTTATGTTCGCTAATTTGTGCCAATCATTAGTTCATGCATGCATTGAGAACATTTGAAGAAATGTGGAATGTGGAACAACAGTAGCTAATATAACCACAATATGATCATTATATTTGTAGGGTAGGAGATCAAGAAGAGTCTAGCCCAAAACACACATTGAAGGCCCAACCCAATTATTACAGTTGAAAAGTTTACTCCTAGAGACCCAAAATTGTTTGTGAAAATGAATTGGCCATAAGGCCTAGTAGAGGCCCAATAATGCCCATCAAGAATATACAGGTCTACATAAGCTATTGGGCCATTGACTTGCCCCTTGTTTTAAATTGCCAATACTTAGGTTTGTCAATATTCCACTCCAATGCTACTCCTTAGCTTAGATCTGGATTTGAATCTCAATTTTAAGATATTTAATAAATAAAAATTTTCAATAAATCGATTTGATGACCATTTACAATCCTAAATAAGTGGATCCGATATGGAATAATATTTGATCAAATATTCAATTGGGCCTGTTAATTTCGCTTTTTAAATACACTTTCATTTCATCGATCAATATATTAAAATATCTTACATAAAAACTACTAAATAAAATGCAATAATTAAAATATCTTACATAAAAACTACAAAATAAGATGTAATAATTAGCACGGTAGAAATTCATACTTTTTGAGTTATTTTATTTATTGAGAATATATATATATATTTTAATATGATAATTATTTATTGTTATATGATTCAAGCTTTTTTCACTGGATTTGACTCGAAATTTGGGGACTCAAGTCCGTAGGTTCTATAGGGTAAAAGATGGAATTTGATAAAAAAAAAAAAATTGATAATTGAGTTATAATACAAACTATTCTGTTCAAATCCAAATTCACTACATTAACAATGCTTGTTACTCCTTGTCGATCTTTGTATGCTTAATGTGGACATCAGTAGCTGCTTCACCAAGAATCGCCAAAAAGGAAAGACCAACATGAGTTGCCACCTTTAACTTCTTGTGGAAGCCCCATTGATAAAGTGGCACCAATCTTCTCTTGAATCTTCCCATATAATTCTCCTTTAAACAGAGGTTAATAATAATAACAATAATAATAATAGAAAAGAAGATGATGATGATGGTTATGAAGAAGAAGGGAAGAAAAAGATGATGAACATTCTTTAGTTTGTTTAAAAAACTTGGTAAACTTATCTCTACATAATTTACATCTTCTTTGGTAAAATCATAGAAGTTTAGGATCTTTTTTCGTATTTCATAAATGTCATACCATTATATTTATTATTACAATAATATAATTAAAAGCATCATTATACTAAAAGTGTCCCTGAGGTAGTCACTGAGCCACCATGCAAATCGTCTTGGCCCCATCAATTCATCGCCTCGGATGTTGGAAGTGGAGTCGGCAATAATCAAACCGGAGTTAGAGTGGTGCGTGTGGTTGAAGTCTTGTCGGAACGTTTCTTCCTTTTGCCATTCCTCTCGCCATTCACCCAAGCCATTGCCTTCAAGCATTCTAACAACTTCTGACATTTTAGGTCGTTCCATTGGAGAGCTTTGTGTGCAGAGAAGAGCTATTGGGGTCAACTGCTTTGCCACTTTGTTGATGCAGTTCCCTTGAAGATTTGGGTCGACTAATGTTTCTAACTTGTTCTCCTTTAGAAGTCCTTTGACCTGAGATGATAATAAAAACAAAGGTTATGGTGTAGTAAATTGGATGAGTAGATGAAAAAGTCGGTGAGTGTAACAAACGAGGATAAGATAAATGATAAGGTGTTTGTTCAACTAAGGAGTTTAAAAAATTTTATTATTTCTTACATTTTATAAGATGTTCTTAGAGCTATCTCAAGGATAATTACCTCTATACTCTCTGAGGTTTTATTAAAACGCATCATGAAGTTTGGGAAATTGCCATTATACCCCCTACTAATAGCTAACTCATAATTATAGTTACAACCCCCTGAGTTGACACACAACTACAAGCAAGCCCAATCGAGTAACATAAACTTTTAGCTGACATAAAAGGGAAGTTTTTCGTTCTCTATTTTCATTGTAGAACGGATATGAAGCTTACCCAATCGAGTAACATAAACTCGTCATCATTAGCAAGCCTAGAAAGATTAAAAGCTCTTTGCCCAGTAATAAGCTCAAGAAGCATGACTCCATCACTGAAAACGTCTGTTTTCTCAGAACATTCACCGGTTGACAGATACTTGGGAGCTATATGACCCATTGTTCCACGAACAACTGTGGTAACATGAGTATCATTGTAGTCCATGAGTATCGCCAAACCGAACCCAGCGATAACTGCTTCAAAATCCTCATCCAACAATATACTGGCAGCCCTGCCATCACGATGAATAATTTTAGGGTCATGGTGATTATGCAAATAATCAAGTCCCCTTGCAGATCCCAGCACTATCCGTTTTCTTATATCCCAGTCAGGTGAAGGTTGTGATTTAGGTCGCTCTGAAATAATGAATCAAAAAAGCTCATAAAAAAATAACACAGGCGCACACACCAGAAAAGAAAAGGTCATAGCCACAGTAAAATACTGTATGTGATCTGGGAGAATCAGATGAACTTTGACTAGTATAAAACACCTTATCAAGCGGCAAAGCAAAAGGGAAGATGAAAATCAGATCAAAACTACCTCTTAACAATGAGGCAATAGTTCCATTAACCATAAAAGGATAAACAAGCAGCCATCCTGTCGGCGTCATGCAAAAGCTACGCAAGCAAATTAAATTTCGATGCACAGCCATGCCGCGCACTTCAACTTCTTTGCCTTCTTTTAGCCTTTTAACAGCCACCAAAGAACCATCTGCCAATCGGCCTTTGTAAACCTTACTAGATCCACCTCTGCCAAGAAAATTTTTGTTACTGAAATTATCTGTTGCAATTTGGAGTTCACGCAGGGAAAATCTTTTGAGCTGTCCCATGCGAACATTAGGTTCCACTCTGGCTGCAGCGACATTAAATAAGAAAAAATAAGTGAAAATTTACAATATGCGCTACATGATGGTATTTGGCCTTAACACTAACCAGGAACATCAACGAAATAATCTCGCTGCTTCCTTCTTCGGTACCGAGCAAAGGCAACTGCAAGAGCATCAAACAGGAGGGCAGCATGAGCAACCCCCTTCCTGCTGTAGAACTATTGCCAACTGCGATTTGTAATTTAATTCTTTGTTCAGATGACACTATAATCTCTCTGAAGCAAAACGCATGTTCGACTTTAAAGCATATATAATTAAATAATTCAACAGAAAAATAAGGGCAATAAAACCCATAACAATAGAACTGCAGAAAATCAACCTTTAACCCAAAAAATACAACCTAATAAAGAAACTGATGATTGCATGGTGATCAATTTTCACATAATTAAAACCGAAAAAGGGAATAATAATGTATTGATCAAATACCAGAAGCATCTTCATGAGAAGAACCCAAACTGACACGCGAACAGAAATCATCTGAAATAGAGCTGCTGAGACTTTCACATAGAGCAAGTTGCCGAAA
>JACFYI010002274.1:901443-917272 GCA_014898755.1 Handroanthus guayacan
ATAAGAAAATATCATAATTACATATAAAAATAACTTTATAGAATTATCATCTCCGAAAGACTTTTTATAATTATAATTATATATAAAAAGTAATTCTAAATTACATTTTCTTCCCCCCAACAAGATAGGAAAATGACATGGTTTAACAACTACAATAAAAAATATCTCATCTCAAAACATAACCAAACATAACTTTATAACCCAAAACGATTTCAACCTAATACTCAAAAAACATTCATTACATTTCCCACTTTGCTCTGAAAGTTCATTTCTTCAAAACAACTATCCTCTAGGCATCCCAAAATGCAAATAAACCCATACTCCTATTTTTCCACGTAATCAAGATTCTTTAGAGTATTCGGTTTAATTATGTTGAAAACAAGTCATCATTTGCATATAAGCCGATCAAATCACCTAAATATTTAATTTAAAAGGTTTGAATTGGATAGAAATTATTGATTTAAAGTATTTTGATGACAAAGATTTAAAAGACATGAGGGCATGATGGGGGCCATTTATAAGTGTTGCATAATTTGCAAAGGAAGAGAGAGAAGGAGAGAGAGAATAAGAAGAACGGTTCCTTGATTAAACTAAATTGGTGATACATCCACTAGATTATGTTTGATGAGAATGAATCTATATAAAAAGTTACATCCTAATGGAAGAACAATCTTATGGAAATTTGATGAGAAAAACACACAAATATTTCCCAATTCATGTTGCCCAAGAATACCCAAGAAATTAGGGATGAGAGAGGTCGAAATTTTCAAGAGAATTAATGAATGAATTATTGCATAACGTTCGTTTAGGATCAAGAATTGGGATGTATTACGATTATTTTATTTTATTTTCTCTGTGCAAAAAAAGTAAATAAGTTTTGTTTTTTCTTTCTTTTTTTCTTTTTTGTTTAGTTTAGAAAATACAAAGGACTATATTTGACATTTCCAGGAGTTGGAAATAAAACATTTCAATATGGAATTAAGAATACATTAGAATTCTCCATTTTCGTGCTTCTCTTGTCTCCTCGAACACACGCACATGGCTGGAAACCAAATTAAATTACTTAATTAATTTGAGATTGATTGTTGATTAATAAAAAGTAAAGTGAAAAAAAAAAAGAGAAAAAAAAAACATGTGAAATGATAAGTATGCTCTAGCTCATTGTCGAATTCGTAGCAAATCACCAAATAAAAGTTTAGTACTATAAAATATGAAAAATTTGGAATGTGAAAGATCGATTGATACTAGAATTTGAAGTTTGAAGAGGCCTTCAATTTAACTATCTTTGTTTTCTTTGACCAATATCTGAATATCAAACCAAATCATTTTGCCCCATAACTTGTGCTTATTAAATTTTAACCAATTTATCAAACTAAAGCCATTTTAGTGAACTAAAATTTTATGTTTTTATTAATTTAATAGTATTTCAGTAAATTCTTTTGTTAATCTTTTCGTAGTTTTTTGCATTATTGGATATATGAATATTTTCAATTATTTTAGCACAATATTTATCTTGATATGCTAATTCATTATACTTTTTTGGTATTAATAATTTTTTCAAATAAATTCTATGATTTAATAGTATGTTAAGCAGTGGTGTATCTCAGATTTTTACTAAGTGGGATCAAAATATTAATAAAAATTAACTTTAAAATATATTAATATTTATTATAAAAATAAACTTTAAATACATTAGTCAAATTAACTTTGACATTTTTTATGTCGTCATAATATCATTGCCTGATACATCATGAGATTCTAAATCCTGTATGATAGCCTTAGCTCTTTTTATAGCACACGCATGTATAATTTTTTTTTGTACTGTTAGACAAGTAAACAGATTATTTTTTCAATATTATAGCAACGTCTTTTTACAAAATGGTATGTTAAAAGTTCAAAAAAATTACATTTATTTTGAAGAAGAAAATTACATTTATTCTATGATGATACACCTTTGTTATAACCTCGAAATATCATTCATTGACCCCCCCCAAAAAATCTCATAGTCATTATTCATAACTTTTAATTAAAGATCCAAACTTTTGATCAAATCGCATGATCATCAATTATAATGGGAAAAAAAAATAATGCTAAGTTAACACTCAAAATAGACATATAAAAAGAAGTCACTAAATAATTACTTTGACATTATCTTAATTATTCATAATTTTTATAACTTTTAATTTATTAAAAGTCTTTACATATAATAATTAAGAATAAAAAGTGAAAATCAAATAACTTACATTTTTTTAAATTTTTAAATCTCAAGTGGGAAAGACACTTAGAAACGAAATAGAAAATTATTTAAGAATGAAGAAAAGCAATCTTTCCGTTTTTGCTGCTTTAAAAAGAAAAAGAAAAGGAAAAAATTAAAAAGAAAGAAACATTATGACGAAGAAGGAGGAATCACCACAAATGCTTCCCCAAAGTGGCTGAAAGAACTTCCTTTGTGAATGCTCAACCAACCGTGCTAGTATCAACCTCATTGCCTAAGTGGTGCCAGTTTCTTTTTTTGCGCAGATTCATGTACATAAAAACTATATTTACTTAGTGGGGTCTATTGGCCCTACTTAACTCCGCTACTGTTTTGAAGGATCCGACTGAATTAAGATCATGAAATCATCACTGCTTGTCTTCATATCTTAAACAATTAAAACAAACTCACAGATAATTTTTACGTTGGATAACAGTTCAAACAAATATTTGGTGTTCACCCTAACTCGATTCATATAGCCCCTTATACACGTAAAGCTCGTAAATTTCAATTAAATTATTTAACAAAATAAATAAATTTCCTCATGTCTGCTGATTTTTGCTAATCATTAATTCATGCTTGCATTTATAAAATTTGAAGGAATGTGAAATGTGCAACGACAATAGTTGGTGTAGCCACAGCACGGCCATTAGGGGAAAGAGGATTAAGAAAAGCCTAACCTCAAAACACAGACATGAAACGTCCAGCCCAATATGCAGTTGAAAAGTTTACCTTCAAAGACCCCAAATCGTTTCAAAAACTAGAAATTATGGCAAACTCAATACTTGTATCTAAATTCTTTTAACAAAAATTAAAAATATTTTATTTTTAATAATGATAAATATTTGTTAAATATTGAATATTTTTACTTGAATTTACTATGTATAATAACATAATTAAAAGATAAATTTGGAGAGAATAAAGTTTGAAAAAAAATTATAATTGAAAAAAGAATGAAATAGCAAAGCATGAATTAAAAAATTAAAGAAAAATATTTTATAATTAATCTTTAGGACTACTTTGTAATTATTTCTTAGAATAGGATTACGTTTCTCCATTTACTTAATAACGATCAAAATAACTATTTAAAGTGCTCATATTTCATATATAACATAAATATATGAACAAAGTGGCCACTGGGCCTAGTAGAGGCCCAACCAAGCCCATCAAGAATATATAATACTGCTCTACCTAAGCTGTTGGGCTGTTCACTTGCCCTCACTTTAAAGTGCCCAACACTTAATGTTTATCAATTTTTGCCTCCATAATCCGAATTCAATTCGAATTTTAAGATATTTTGAGACTCGTTAAACTATGAGTGATTAGGTGAGATAGATCAAGTTATTTGGGCCAATGCTATGTTTACGATGCTTGATGATAACATGCATTTGACTCATGATATGTAGACAACCCGATACTAATGGATTATTTTTTGTGATAATTGTCACACTGAGGGAGGTGTGATATGCTTATCCCATCAGTCCGCCCCTTTTTATCCACAAGGAGCAATTACCCAATCACCCCCCAAAAATTAAGATTGTCTTTGTTAAGGTGTTTTCTCATATTCTTTTTTTTTTTTATAAATATTTTACATTAAATGGTATTTTTCAAAAGTATTCCCAATCAACTATCCTTTATCAAGAAATGTAAACATGGCATTAATTTTATCACTCATTCTATTTCCCAAAATAAATATATGATTATTAATACTAGACGATCGCATCTCACACTCAACCTCTCACTTTATGTAGTACTCTCACAACCAAAATAAATTGGCCCTTAATAGATTAGAATTATTTGATAATTGATTTGATAAGCGTTTACAATCCTAAATAGGTGGATCAAGTAGGAAATAATATTTCGTCGAAACATTCAGTTGAGGATATTCTTTTCTTTCTTTCTCTCTTTTTTTTTGGTACCCTTTCATAGATGAATATACTAAAATATATTACATAAAAACTACTAAATAATATCTAATATATGATATTATAATTAACACTATAGGAAAAATGAAGCATTCTTTAGCTTGTTTAGAAAACCTCGTAAACTTATCTCTACACAATTTATGTCTTCTTTGGGAAAATCATAAAAGGTTAGGATTATTTTTCGTATTTCATAAAAGTTATACTATCATATTTATTATTACAATAATATAATTGAAAGTATCATTATATTAAAAATAAAGCACCATTACCTCAACAACCCTCTTACATTTGACATAATTACCAAAACACGCCTATGATTTGGATATTTCCAATGAACAATTACCACTGCACCCTCAAAGTTAGTTTAGATGACGAATAATTACAATTAAATCCGTTCAGCTAACATATAATTATAATTGCACGCTCTTGTCCAGGGAGTCTAAATTGTAATGTTTCGGGATTTTCAAGATGTATAATTATAATCACACACTGGCTCAACTAATAGTAAAGAATACAATGATAATTATTCAAATATTAAGAAATATATTGATAATGATGCCAAACTTCAGGGGTATCCTGAGGTAATCATCCCTGAAAATAATATAAGTACTGTATGTACTGCACTTATGAAACAAAACACATCAATAGAAACAAACCTAATTATTATTATTTAACAACGTTTGGCTAGCCAAAATGCTTGGAAATAAAATACAGTGGTGCTCTCACTGCAAATCCTGTAGTGGATTTTTACACCTAAAAATACAAGTGGTGACCTTATAGAGACAAAGAGGTTACACACATTCCTTCATCATCAAAATTCTAAGACATAATAAAAAACTGAATAGAAAAATTAAGGACCAAACCTAAGGAAAAGAAAATCATATATGAAGATGAAACATCAATCAAGTAGATAAGACCTCCATCGGAATTACATATATGCGTACGTATTCTATATAACTGAGCCACCACGCAAATCATCTTGGCCCTAACAATTCATCAGGTTGGATGTTAGAAGTGGAGTCTGCAATAATCCAATTGGTGTTAGGGCAGTGCATGTGGTTCAAGTCTTGTTGGAACATTTCTTCCTTCTGCCATTCCTTCCACCGTTCGGCCAAGCCATCGCCTTCGAGCATTCTGACGACTTCTGACATCTTGGGTCATTCCATTGGAGAAATTTGTGTGCAGAGAAGAGCTGCTTGGATCAGCTGCTCCACCGCCTCCTCAATGTAGTTGCCATGAAGATCAGCATCGACTAATGTTTCTTCTCCTTTAGAAGTCCCTTGACCTGAGATGCAATAAAAACAAAGGTTACAATGCAGTAAATTGGACTTAAAACATGTTATTCTCTCTTACATTATATGAGATGTTTTTAGACCTATCTCACGGATAATTACCTCTACACTCTCTGAGGTTTGAAATAATTACTAAAATGCATCCTGAGATTTGGAAAATTATCATTATATCCTTTACTGTTAGCTGATGCATAATTACTATTATATCCCATGAGTTAATACATAACTATAATTACACCCCTTGTTCAAGGGGTTTGGTTGTAATATTTCATAATATTTAGAGAGTATAATTATAATTATACGTCAACTAAACTAACGATAGAGGATAAAGTAATAATTATCCAAACCTTAGGAGAAGTAGAGGTAATTATCTCTAGATCTTATTTTTGTGGGTGTTCGAGCAAGCTTATAAGCTCTTCAGAACATCTTGTAAGATATTTAGGAATTTACACATGAGAAAGTGTTTAGTTATTTCTCCATAAATGAGCCTTTTAACTCTCAAAATAAGATATTAGGACCTTCAAGCTCTTTTAAACAAAGAGTTAGTGATCTTAACATAATCCATCAATTTGTGCCATTTTCAATAAAAAATTATCTTTATTAACATCTTATAAGCTCTATTATTTTATTTTATCCAAACACTTTAATAACTTGTTTTAAAAATAAGATCTAATACTGCATTAGCTCCAGAAATATCTTATAAGATGTTAGAGTTTATTAGGGTGTGTTTGATAGCACATATTAGGGTATATTGTGGTATGTAAAATACCACAATCTATTGTTTGATAGGAAAGATTAAAGAAGTGAGCCGGCCCGGTGAATGTGCAAAGCCCGCACTATTCATGCTACTAGCCACTATTATTAATCTCACTTTGTGGGGTGAGATTGAATCACCAAAATTGGAATGTAAGGAATGTTAGTGAGGAAATTACTTTTATGCTCATGTAAACTCTCTCACAATTACTTTTATTATTATTATTATTCAGTTATTATTATTATTTTATAATTATTTCTTATTTTTTTTATTTACTCGTTTATTTTGTTTTATTTATTTATTTCGGTTTAGTTGCCTATCTATCAATTTAACAAAAAAAAAATTATTTGCTTACACCAACTACCACTATTAATATTAAAAGCGGTAATATAGTAAAATGCCAAAATACATTCCTTAACATGGTATACTAAACAAAAGATAACTACTACGGTATGTCAATGACACATCTTCAATTCGTCTTATCAAACAAGCCATTAAATGCTATACATTCTCTAATCAATAATGGGCCTTCATTTTGGAATTTCACCACATTCTCTAATATTCCCTATCAAACACACCCTAGATGTTTTAAGTAAGTTTGGCCGAATAAAATCTAAGTTGTTAAGTGTTTGTATGAAATAAGTTAAGTAATGACAAAATTGTAATTAAAATGCTTAAAGTTAAAGAAATATGTTAAGATCTTTACAAAAATTACTAAACACTGCCAAGCATCTTATAAAATATCTTCAACAGCTTATAAGCTCAACAAAACACCCGCCAAGTCCCAAATCATGGGGAAAATTTTCGGCTGACATAAAAGGGAAAGTTTTTGGTTTTCTATTTTCACTGGAGAACAGATATGAAGCTTACCCAATCGAGTAACATGAGGTCGCCATCATTAGCAAGCCGATCAAGACTAAAAGCTCTTTGCCCAGTAATAAGCTCAAGAAGCATGACTCCATAACCGAAAACATCTATTTTCTCAGAACATTCATCGGATAACAGATACTCGGGAGCTATGTGGCCCATTGTACCACAAACAGCTATGGTAACATGTGTATCGTTGTGGCGCATGAGTATGGCCAACCTGAAGTCACCGACAACTGCCTCAAAATCATCATCCAACAATATATTGGCAGCCTTGATATCATGATAAATAATTTTCGGGTCACAGTGATCATGCAAATAAACAAGTCCCCTGGCAAATCCCAGCACTATCCATTTTCTTTTAGGCCCATCAAGTGGAGGTTGTGATTCAGATCGCTCTCAGACAATGAATCAAAAAACCCATCCAGAATGACACCCAAAAAAAAAGAAAAAAATGATCAAAACCATAGTGATCTTCGATACATAATCATGCAAAATCAGATGAGCGAATTGATTAATATATATTGTTGTACGCTTCAACCAACAGTAGATCGATTTCCAAGCATAAATCTAAAGAGCAAATACATGTGCATGCAAGTTAGTGTAATGATAAATCAGCTAGAGAACAGAATGAGGTGGTACTGTTATATAGCTGGTTATGTTGCACAGAATTGAAGAAGTGGTGTTTGTGGCATAGAATTGATATTTTTTCCATTTGATAGTGGACTAATAAATCAACAGAATCTTATTAAATGCAATTTTTTGATAAATCCAGGCTCTAGCTACTTTCTTTCCTAAGGTAAAAGCGTCATGCCAATTAGCTACATAAGCAACTAGAGTCTGGCCATTAAATCAGTGTAACTTCCATACAGTAATATACCTAACAGAATTCAGAATTCTTGCTAATGTTATGGATCTGCAGGACATCATCACATCAAAGTGTATTATTTCAATTAAGCATATCTCATATAGCATAAATTCAACATGACTGCTTACTTCTTGATTAAGTTTTCACATCAATGTGTGACCATAATATCAATGCGCATAACTATTAGCATCAGTGTGACCATAATATCCATTTACAGTGTGGTGTTCGTCTTGATTCATGTCAGCCCTTACATACGTAAATGGCCCGTAAATTTCAATTAATTTATTTAACGAAATAAATAAATTTTCTTATGTTAGCTAATTCGTGCTAATCGTTAATTCATGCATGCATCGATAATGCTTGAAGGAATTTGAAATGCGGAACAACAGTAGCTGTTACAGCCACAGTACGATCATTATAATTTATAGGATAGGAGATTAAGAAAAATTCAACCCCAAAACGCACATTAAAAGCCCAACCCAATTTCCACAATTGAAAAGTTTACTGCTTTTACAAGTAAAGACCCAAAATCATTATGAAAATGAAGTGGTTAAAGGCCCACTAGAGGCCCAATCAAGCCCATTAAGGTGGTCTACCTAAGATGTCAGGCCATTCACTTGCCCCTTTTTAAAGTGCCCAACACTAAGGTTTTATCAATTTTCCACTCCAATGGAACTCCTCAAATTTGGATTTGAATTTGAATTCGATCTAAACTTTAAGATAATTTCATAAATTAAAATTTTTGATAAGCACTTGCAATCCTAAATAGGTGGATCAAATATGGAATAATATTTGTTTAGAACATTCAGTTGAGCTTGTTCTTTTCGTTTTTCTATACCTTTTCGTCTCATCGGTGAAAATATATTACACATAAACTACTAAACAAAATGTAATATATATAATATTATAATTAACCCTATGGAAATTTATACTTTTTCAGTTATTTTATTTATTGAAAAAAAATATACTTTTAATATGAACATTATTTGTTGTTATAAAGTCAAGCGCTTACTGAATTCTAATTGGAATTATAGGACCCAAATCCCCAAATCCTATACGATCAGAAATCAAATTCGATTAAAAGAATTGATAATTGAGTTGTAACACGAATTATTCTGTTTAAGTCCAAGTTCACTACATTAACAATGCTTGCTACTCATCGTCGATCTTCGTATGCTTATTGTGGACTTCAGTAGCGACTTCACCAAGAATTTGGCCAAAAAAAGAAAGACATGATATTTTCATTACAATTAATCTTTAACATGTTATCGAAGCCTTTCTGGTGAAGTAGCATCGACCTCTTCTTAAATAGCCCCCTATAATCTCCTTTAAGCGGAGGTCGAACATTCAATCTCCTCCTAAACCACCTCCCCCCGCCCCCAACCCCCGAGGCGATAAAAAGAGGGAAGAAAAAGTTTATGAACGTTCTACAACTTGTTTAAAAATCTTGGTATACTTATCCAATTTATCTCTTCTTTGGTACAATAACAAAAGTTTAGGATCATTTTTCGTATTTCATAAAAGTTTTTGCAACTGTATTTCATAAAATTATACTAATATATTTATTATTACACTAGTATAATTGAAAGTACCCTTATATTAAAAATAAAGGACAATTACCTCAACACCCCTTAAGTTTGAAATAATTACCAAAACACCTCATATTATTTGAATACTTATCATGAATAATCACCATCACATCCCTATAGTTAGTTTAGATGACGGATAATTATAATTACATCTGATGAGTTGACATATAATTACAGTTGCACCCTCTTGTCCAGGGGGTCTAAATTGTAATGTCTCAAAATTTTCAAGGCATATAATTGTAATCACATACCAACTCAACTAATGGTAAAGGATAAAATGACAATTATTCAAATATTAAGAAATATTTTGATTATTATGCCAAACTTCAATGAGTGTCCAAGGTAATTATCCCCAAAAAATAATATAAGTGTTGTATGTACTGCACCTACGAAACAAGACACATCAGCAGAAACGAATCTGATCATTATTATTTAACAACATTTAGCTAGCCAAAACACAAAGCGATTCCAAATGTTAGGAAATAAAATACAGTGGTACTCTCACCACAACTCGTGCAGTGGATTTTCACACTTGAAAATAGAAATGGCTGACCCTATAGAGACAGAAAGTATGCACATATTCCTTCATCTTCAAAATCCTGAGACATAATCAAGAACAAAATAGAAAAATTTAGAACCAAACCTAAGGGAAAGAAAATCATATACAAAGATGAAAAGATCAATCAAATAGAGAAACCTCCATTGGAATTTCAAATACGCGCATGTGTTCTATATAACCAAGTCAACAAGCAAATCATCTTGGCCCCAACAAATCATCAAGTTGGATGTTAGAAGTGGAGTAGGCAATAATCCAATCAGTGTTAGGTTGGTGCATGTGGTTGAAGTCTTGTCGGAACATTTATTCCTTCCGCAATTCCTCCTACAATTCGGCCAAGCCATCGCCTTCGAGCATTCTTATGGCTATCAGACATCTTGGGTCGTTCCATTGGAGAGCTTTGTGTGCAGAGAAGAGCTACTTGGATCAGCTGCTCCATCTCTTCATCGATGTAGTTGCCTTGAAGATCTGCATCGACTAATATTCCTATCTTTTTCTCCTTTAGAAGTCCCTTGACCTGAGAAGACAATGAAAGCAAAGCTTATCGTGCAGCATATTGGATGAGTAGATGAGGTCTGTGGATGTAGCTAAAGAGAATAAGAAAACTGACAGGGTGTTGGACTAAGCAGCTTAAAACATGCTACAGGCTCTTACATCTTATAAAATACGATGTTTTTGAACTTATATGATATTAGATCTTATTTATAAAATAAATAGTTAATGTGCTCGGATACAATAATGTTAGAAGCAGAAAATTCAGAAATAAAATTTTATTAGAACTTAAAATTAAAGAAGCATGCTAGGATGTCAAAAATAATTTTGGAGCTTGCGTACTTCTTCTAGAGAAGCTTTAAGATAGTAACATCTAAGATTCCTTCTTTTTTTTTTTTTTCAAGGAAAAAATAAATCAATCACTTTATATCATTTTATAAGTTCTGAAACAACTTATAAGATGTTTTCAAAAGCTTATAAGGTCACCCAAACACCCTCCAAGTCCAAGATTCTGGGTAAAATTTTTAGTTGACCATAAAAAGATTGGCCTTCTATATTCACTAAGGAAAGGATACGAAGCTCACCCGATCAAGTAACACGATGTCCTCATCATTAGCAAGCCGAGCACAATCAAAAGCCCTTTTGCAACACCTCGGGATCCTAAAGCATCCACCCTTAAGTATAAAACGTTACTCAACGAAAGAGAACTAACTAAGATCCATAATACAAAATTCATAACATGACCATTACTTATAAATTTCAAAGCATAAGTTAAATACAAACAAAAAATTTTACAGCTTAAAGTTCAAAGATACTAACTAGCTTCGTACAAAATCCAAACACGCTTCAGCTAAACAAAATATATTAACAATTACATATATCAATTCTAAAAGTTCTAGCATGAGGTTCTCAAAGCTTCAAGTGATCCAAGAGTTAATTTCCTACATGATAGATGATGAAATCATGAGTCCACTGATCGGCAAAACATATGGCAGATGACAGAGTACAAAATTGATCAAGCATAATTCTAAAGAGCAAATACATGAGCATGCAAGTTACTGTAATGATAAATCAGCTAGAGAACAGAATGAGGTGGTTACTGCTAAATTAATGGCCATAATGTTATGGATCTGCAGGACATCAAAGTGTATCATTTCAATTAGGCATATCTTATATAGCATAAATTCAACATGACTGCTAACTTCTCGATTAAGTTTTCACATCAAAGTGTGACCATAATGTCAATGCATATAACTATGAGTTCACAGCAATTAAATTTTTGTTACTGAAATTATCTGTTGCAACTTGGGGTTCACAAAGAGAAAATCTTTTGAACTGTCCCATGCGAACATCAGGTTTCACTTCGGCTGCAGTGAAATTGTTCCAGTAGAATGCAACTGCAGGAGCAGCAACACCCCTTCCCGCAATTGTTCCAGTAGAACTATTGCCAGCTGCTGTTGTAATAATAAAATAACACAGTACTTCATGAACTTGATGCAGCACAAGGTTGAAATTACCCAGTAATTCCAAAATCTATAATCTCTCAGAAGCAAAACAATGGAACTGCAGATATAATTAAATAATTCAACAGAAAAATACCATAACAATAGAACTGCAGAAAATCAACCTTTAAGCCAAAATACAACCCAATAATGAAAACCGATGATTGTATCAAGATCAATTTTCACATAATTAAAGCCAAAAAAGGGAATAACAATGTACTGATCAAATACCAGCCGAATCTTCATGAGAAGAAACCAAACTGAAACGTGAAATGATATCACCTGAAATAGAGCTACTGTGACTTTCACAGAGAGCAAATTGTCGAAGGACTTCTTGCTTGAGAACGCCTTCAACGAACCTGTCCCAGCAATCCAAAACCCCGGACATGACTAATTACACCGTAAACTTGCAGTCAATTTTGGGTCATGCAGATTGCAGCTTCTTTAAATGTGCAAATATAACTATGCGAAGATTCCACTTTAGCGTCATATTCAATTTCAATTTCACTTTACTTTTATGTATTGTCAATTGCATCCTTTTCCGCTTCCATACTCTCAAATTTGCTGAACTCCCTTAAATCTCCTCCAATTTTACATATGGTTAGATTTTACCCCTTAAATGACCAAATTGCCAAAATTTTTATTTTCTATTCATTTAACCCAAAAAAAAAAAAGGAAAGAAAAAAGAAAACTCATTCTTCTTGGACCCATTGTTACTTTTTGTAACATTCAACATCATCTTCCCTAAATCAAAGAACCCTAGAATGAGCCACAATCAAATTACATCAGGCTCCAAATATGATCAAACCCACCTATTTTGAAAATTCATGGATCAAATTCCATCGTCTAGTATGTATGTAAAAGGAAAATTAGAAATAAGTAAATCAAAGTATTTATTAAAAAGGAAAAAAATAATTTTGGAGCCCAATTTTGAACTCTATTACTTGAGCATAAATTCGAGCTAAACAAATTATACCGAGTTCATCCTGAGTCGAAGCTCGTTTCCCTTAGCTCATCGAGCTTGGAAAAATTATCAAGACTTGACTCAATTCATTTTTGTCTATAAGCTAAACACCTAGAAAATAAAGTTCGTAAATTTCAATTAATTTATTTAACAAAATAAATAAATTTCCTTATGTTCGCTAATTATTGCTCATCATTAATTCATGCAAGCCTTGACTAAATTTGAAGGACTTAGGAATGTGGAATATGAAACAACCTTACCACAGTAACTGGAATACGACTACGGTTGTCAACAGGGCAGATTTTAATTCGAATTCAATTTGAATTTGATCTGATTGTTTACGACCTTTAACTAATAAAAGATTCGATAGATATGATTTGATTAAAAAAGCGAATATGGGTTTTACTTGATTTGATTCATTAATAATGCGAATTCTAATATATATAATATTATACATATTACATATATGTAAAGTTATTGTACAGGTAAAATATGATATAACAATGTATACGCATGTCATTTTCTTGTTGGTAATTATATATAGATATATCATATAATATTTATATAGTATGATATATAAATTCACCCATGTAGAACAACAATCAAGAGAATATCATCACGAGGTGCCAATATATCAAGAAATTCATGTAAGAAAAGCCTAATAGAGCTGGCAGTGGAGCGGATTTTAATCCAAATCTGATTTGAATTCAATTCAATTATTTTGTATTTTTTACTAATAAAAAATTTCATGGACACGATTTGATTAAGGAAGGAATATGAATTTTTGTTGATTGATCTGCATCCAACACGCCCAAGCCCAGATATAGGCATGTCATACTCATACCCTACCCTTACCCATTGAAAATATGCTAATGGGTATGGATAGGGTCTAGACCCATAACTTACCCATGGGTATGGATAAAATCTATACCCATATTCAAAGATTAATCATATATCGTAACATTTTTATTAATTATTAATTAATCTAAAATTATTGCTATCAAGATGAAATGTATATTAATGAATGTATGTGTAAACTTAATGAATATAAACTTAAGAATATATATTTTAATTTTTGTGTGACAAATATACTAAACTTTTTCAGTTATATATTTGCTTTATTTGAATATTTTTAGTTGCAAATTTGCATTAATTAATTATATATTTGCTTGATTTAAATATTTTCGTATTAAATTAAAACATATTTATTTTATATTTTTTTACATAAAAGTAATAAATTTAAACAAGTGATCAATAGATTTCATGATGTAGAACCAAATCAGCAGTAATAATTCTAGCTGAAGAGGTAATTTCGAACAAAAAACTGATTTTATTGAAAATTCTTTAAAGGGTGTGCCATATATGGTTGGAAAGCTCAATGAGTCTAGTTTCAAACATAAAAATCGGTTCCCAAAAAGAAGGTTTCTAGAATAAGTTATGGCTTCCTTATTAAAGGATGCCAGTGAGATAATTTAGTTAAGAATATGAATATTTGAAAAAAAATGAATGATCAAGGACGCTTTCATATAGACCTTTAAAAAATATCCGAATGTCCGTTCGACCGTCCGTATCCGTATTCAAAATTGATCGATATTATCTGTATAAAAAAATAGTCAGATATATTCTATCCGTATCCATTGTCTAAAATTTTGGATACGGATATAATAGTATCCACATTCAAAATATCCATATCAAAAAATTATCTGCATTTTCACAGAACTTTAGATATAATTATTTATATAAATAATATAATGTATAGGTATTAAATTATGCATAAAAACAAAATTTAAGAATTATACGCTACATATTAAAATTTTAGACTATGCTAGAATATTTGAAATAACTTACTCATGAACTTTAATTTTTGTACAATAACAAATCCAAATACAAGATGAAGATTGAGAATAATGGATATACCAATATTTCGATATTATATCTGTTTTCTAACTATTAAAACGGATATCGAATATTCAAATATTCGATAGATATTCGACGAATGCAGATGCAAATATTTATTTTTAGCATTTGATAAAAGTTTAATTCGACTCATATTCGGATAATGAGAACATTAGTATTCGAATATATGAATTGCTTGTACTTTTATAGATCCAATGGGTCTTAGGTAAAATAGGGTAAACTCAATGGGTATTAATATGATAAGGTAGACCAATTTACAGGCCTACCCAGATACACCTTGCCCAGACCAATTTTCAAGGCCTACGGTGAAAGACTCAAAATCACTTAACAGTCAGGCCCGGTAGAGACCCAATGAAGCCCGTTAAGAAATATGCATGACTACAAAAGCCATATGGCCATCACTTGTCTTCGTTTTATAGAGCCCAACCTTTTTGCATATCAACTTTCCGCACTAATGTTACTCATTAGAGCTGTCGGTGCATTTTAATTGGACTTTGATCTTGATCTTATAGTATTTCAATCAACTAGACAGCTAAATGCCGGACAATTGTTACTAGATGCTAGAAACCTAGACAATTTTACCCCTGTATCTATTTAAACAACCATCCCAAATTTTTTTCTTTTTTTTTTGAGGCCGGCAATTTATGCCAGACCTTTTTTAGATTTCCACCGTTGAATGGTGGAAATCTTTTTAATGTCCGCCACATATTGGCGGACATAGTGAGGATGTCTGGCCAACATGGCCAGACATGGTGTTTCAATTTTTTTTTTTTTAATTTACACTATTGAATCAATGAAATGTTGGCCGAACATTGGGTTTCAATTTTCTTTCTTTCTTCTTTTTTTTTT
>JACFYI010002274.1:936657-959405 GCA_014898755.1 Handroanthus guayacan
GAATTTGAGTAATGAGTGAGGATCTCGGTTGCGTTGTTCATGGATGAGGGAATTGCGGGCTTTCCAGGTAGCTTCCAAAGTGACCGCACAAGAGACTAGGAATTCTTTCCGGGATTCCTCATCTGGTGGGAAGCCGTTTCTTCAATCAAGCACAAGAGAAAGCCAATCAATAACAATAAATTTCTAAGAACCAAATTTATTAATGCGGAGACTCCATTTAGAGCAAAACCAAACAAGCAAAGAGAGAGGGCATCAAAAGAAAATATGTTCAACGTTTCCGGTTCGAAATTGCACAGAGGACAGAGGACATCTGGGACATTGAAGATGGTCTTGAGTTTAGTTCTTGTAGGGAGGGTGTAGTTTGCAGCTTTCCAGAGGAAAAATGATATGGACTTAACGTAAGTGATGTGCATGTCCCTTATCACATGAAGAGAGAAAAGCCGAGGAAAATGAAATGTAAACAGCAACACGTTCCAGAAATGGAATTGACCTGTTGAAAACTAACATCATAGACCAAGAATGTACATTCTCCCTAGACATAACCTAAAACAAAAATATTGATTTGACCTTTAACAAGATCGGTCTGTTTGGTCCGTTAGATAGGCTTATATTAACTCTATCAGGTAAAATATGATGTCGAGAAAATCTTGATATTAATTAGTTGAAATCTAAATAAGAACTCTTCAAAATTTTAATCAAAATAGTTCAGAAAATTTACCATGATCAAACAGAATAGGTTGGTAAAAGTAAAATAATACACGCTATTATTTTTTATTCGATTTTGAGTAGTTAGTACTCACCTAACATGAATTGCTAGTCATCAACGGCATTTTTTAGATCAATTCATGTGTTATTCATTAAGGTCTTTGTGTTGGGTCAAATACATGTTAAGTAGAATTAATTAAAAAAAAAAAAAGAGAGAGCGGAAGTTATGTAGCCTTTTAGAGGGTCAAGCCACATGTAGAAAATAATATAAGGATGAGTAAATATTTTTTAACATTATAGTATTCCAACGGTTGACAGTATATTCAAAAGGCAATGTTAATTTTGAACTTAAAAGCGTCAATAAATTTTACCACTTTTGTATAAGCAAATGAGACATTTGAAAAAATATATTAATCTGACAGAAAATTAAAGGGAGACTTTTTGTATTTTAGTATGAAAATATTAGTAAAAATATTAATAAAAAGACATTGGTGAAAATGAAAATTCAAATAAAAATAAAATATAACTCTTGAGGGCGAGGATCGGTCTATTTGGTCCACCAGCTAGGCTTATATTAACTCTATCGAGTAAAATATGAGGTTGAGAAGATCTTGAGGTTAATTAGTTGAAATCTCAATAAGAACTCTTCAAAATTTTAATCAAAATAGTTTGGAAAATTTGCAATGATCAGATAGAATAAGTTGGTAAAAGTATGATAATGCATGCTGCTATTTTGATTCGATTCTAAGTATTTAGTACTCACCTAACGTGAATTGTCAGTCCTTGATGGCATGATCAAGATGAATCCATGTTTTATTCATAAAGTTCTTCATGTTAGGTCAAATATATGTCAAGTAGAATTAATTAAAAAAAGTGCAGGAAGTTATATAGCCTATTAGGAATCAAGCTACACATAGAAAATAATATAAGAATGAGTAAATATTTTTCAACATTAGAGCATCCCAACGGTTGAAAGTATATTCAAAAGGCAATATTAATTTTGGACTTAAAAGAGTCAATAAATTTTACCACTTTTGTATAACCAAACGAGACATTTAAAAAAAATAAATTATCATTTTAATTGTTAAACATATCGAGATTGAAGGCAAGCTTGAATAGATTAATTACCTTGCATATATATATATATATATATGTTTTATTAATCTACAAGCAATCTCAAATTGGG
Source organism: Handroanthus guayacan (assembly GCA_014898755.1). NCBI lineage: Eukaryota > Viridiplantae > Streptophyta > Magnoliopsida > Lamiales > Bignoniaceae > Handroanthus > Handroanthus guayacan. The sequence continues at coordinate 938,549 of JACFYI010002274.1, forward strand.
TAATTTGACTTGCTTTACAGCCAAATGTGTTCGAGGAGGGTGGTGAATAATAAGGGAAGGATAAAAATAGAGAATTCTAACCAATTCTTAATTTCATATTAGAATTTTTTATAACCAATCTCTTGAAATGTCAGATATAGTCTTTTGTATTTTCTAAAATAAACCAATAAGAGACAAAACATACTTTTCCACATAGAAAGCACTCCGATTCTTGATCCTAAAAGAATATCATGCAATGATTCATAATCCCCTTGGAAATTTTGACCTCTCTTGTTCCTAATTTCTTGGAAATTCTTGAGCAACATGAATTGGGAAATATTTGTTTGCTTTTCTCATCAAATTTCCATAAGATTCTTCTTCCATTTGGATTAACTTGCCAAATAGATCCATTCCCATCAAACATAATTTTGTGGATGAGCCACCAATTTAGTTTTATTCAATCAACTTTTTTTTTTCCCGTATATGATCTCTTATTTTTCCTTTCAGATTATCCCAATACTTATATATAGGGCTGCAAATGAGCCAAGCTTGGCAAAATCTCCAGGCTCGAACTCGACTTGTTTACAAAATTGATGAGTTCAAGCTCGATCGAGCCTTGAAATCTGAGCTCGAGTCTTCATCGAGCTTGAAAGGCTCATTTAAGAAAGAAAAAAATTAATATATATTTTTATATTTGTTTTTATCAATGCATGCATGAATTAATGCTTAGCAAAAACTAGCAAACATAAGGAAATTTATTTATTTTTAAAAAAATTAATTGAAATTAACGAGCTTTACATGCGGAAGGGGTTGACATGAGACATGTCAAGGCGAACACCATAAATTTATTTGAACGGCTATCCGATGTAAAAAAATTATATTTGAGTTCGTTTTAATTGTTAGACACATGAAGATTTTCTTGAACATATTTATCATTTCACATAAACACATGTTGATTTGCTTGAACATATTTATCATTTCACATGATTTTTTTTTCTTTTTTCACTTTACTTTTTGCTAATCAATAATTGATCTCAAATTGAGTAATTTAACTTGCTTTCCAGCCATGTACCTGTGTTCGAGGAGGGTGGCTCAATGACAGGGGACGGACAAAAATGAAGAATTCTAATGCATTCTTAATTCCATAATGAAATTCTTTTGTATCTTCTATTTCCAGCAAAAAATAAAATAAAATAAAATAAAAACTATATAATTCTGACTTTCCAATTGATGAAAGATACATGGACAAACAAAAGTGACCTGGGGTATGCTTGTTTGCATTTTCCAGAATTTCGGTTAGCAAAATGCAAACAAGCATTGTTTGCTTTTTTGGAGAATCAAATTAAATCAATTATCTCAAAGGACCTCTTTATCTTTGAAAATATTACCAAATAGTAGCTCTTGATAAAAAAATATCATAATTTCATATAAAAATAATTTTATACAATTATCATCTCCAGAAAACTCTTTATATATATAATTATATATACAAAAAAATAATTCTAAATTACATTTCTTCCCACTAACAGGACAAGAAATGACATGATTTAGCTATTACAATAAAAAATTATAAAAAAAAAAAAAGTCTCATCTCAAAACTTAACCAAACATAACTTTGCAACTCAAAACAATTTCGACCTAATACTGAAAATATAAAAAACATTCATCACCTGTCCCATGCTACTCTCAAAGTTCATTTCTTCAAAGCAACTATTCCCTAAACATGCCAAAATGCAAACAAATCCATATTCCTTCTTTTCCATATAATCAAGATTCTTTAGAATATTCAGTTTGATTACGTTGAAAACAAGTTATTATCTGTATATAACTTGATCAAATCATCTAAATATTTAATATAAAATGTTTAAATTGAATAGAAATTATTGATTTAAAGTCCTTTTATGAGAAAGGTTTAAAAGACGTGAGGGCTTGAGGAAGCCATTTATAAGTATTGGAAAAAGCTAATAGCCAAATGGTAGAAGAATCTTATGGAAATTTGATGAGAAAAACACACAAATAGTTCCCAATTCATGTTGCTCAAGAATTTCCAAGAAGCTAGGGATTAGGGAGGTCAAAATTTTCAAGAGGATGAATGAATTATTGCATAATATTCTTTTATCAATTTCCCCCCACTAATTTTACTCGTTAGAGCTGTTGGTGCAATTTAATTCGACTCTAATCTTATTTTTCAAAATCTTTAATCGATGAAAATATTTAATAAATTAATCTGATTATAAATATTTGTTAATGAATAGGTGGATGTGCAATTCGATTAGTCAAAAATTTGAATCCGAATGTAAATAATATTTTACTTATTATAATGATCTCATATATATAAAAAAATAATAATAATAAAACTTCTTAAATAGAGTATAATTGCTAATGTCTAATATATAAATTTATATTTTTCGAAATATTTTTTATTAAATAAAGTATATATTTTTAATGTAGTTATTTTCCATTGTTACTCGAAGTGAATTTTCTTATGCAATTTGGCTTGAACTTAATAAACTCAAATCTTATAATATTTCAATCAAAATCAATTATAAAATTCGATAACTATATTTAAATTTAGAATATTATAACCTGACTCAAATCCAGTCCATGCAAAGGTCCATAACACCTTCCTTGCGGCTTTATGCAAAGAATTCGGCCCTGCAACAAGGCTCGACATCACTTCATGAAAACTTTGTAAGCTATCTTATCCCTACACAATCTCACATCTTCTTTTGCAAAATCATTTATCGTATTAAACAAAATTTACATTACCATATTTATATAAAATGGTAATATAAGAACTATAAATATGCCTGTACTAAGAAATTAATATAAGCACTGCACACACTGCACTTACTAAAACAAAACATACGGGACAATTACTTCTACACCTCCTGAAGTTTGACATGATGATCAAAATATTCTTTGAGATTTGAAAATTACCATTATATTTCATATCATTAATTCAATTGATGCATATTTATAATTATACCCCTAAACTGACACATAGTTATAATTACATCTCCTCATCCAACAGGTCTACTTACAATATTCCAGTATTTTTATGAATGTAACTATAATTATCTGTCAGTTGAACTCACAATGTGGATGTAATGGCAACTAATGAAATCTGAGGGAGATATTTTGGTAACTATACGAAAAACATAATTCAGACACCAAAGCACATTAGTGAAAACGAACCTAATCATTATTATTTAACAAGCTTTGTCTACCCAAAACACACAATGATTCCAAATGTTAGGAAATAAAATACAGTGGTGCTCTCACCGCAAATCCTGCGATGGAATTTCACACCTAAAAGTACAAATGTGTGGCCCTATAGAGACAGAGAGTATCCAAATATTCCTTCATCATCAAAATTTCGAGACATAATAAACAACTGAATAGAAAAATTTAGAACCAAACCTGAGGGGGGAAAAATCATATACAAAGCTGAAAAGATCAATCAATCATATACAAATTGGAATTTCAAATACACGCACGTATACTGTATAATTAGGCCACCACGCAAATCATCTTGGTCCCGACAATTCATCGGGTAGGATGTCAGGAGTGGAGTCGGGAAGAATCCAATCAGTGTTATGGTGGTGTGTGCGGTTGAAGTCTTGTCGGAACATTTCTTCCTTCTGCCATTTCTCCCACCGTTCGGCCAAGCCATAGCCTTCGAGCATTCTGATGACTTCTGTCACCTTGGGTCGTTCCGTTGGAGAGCTTTGTGTGCAAAGAAGAGCTACTTGGATTAGCTGCTCCACCTCTTCATAGATGTAGTTGCCTAGAAGATTTTCGTCAACCATTGTTTCTAATTTTCTCTCCTCTAGACGTCTCTTGACCTGAGATGATGATAAAAACAAAGGTTATAGTGCAGTAAATTGGACAAGTAGACAAAAGAGGATAATCGGTAGTTTTTTTTTTTTTTTTTTTTCAAAGGAGCTTAAAAATACATTATTAGCTCTCACACCCCTTGAGTTGACACATAATTATGATTACACTCCCCTGTTCAAAGAGTTTGCTTGTAATATTTCATTATATTCAGGAGATGTAATAGTAATTATAAGTCTGCTAAACTACTAATAGAAGATATAGTGGTAATTATCCAAATCTCAAGGGATGTAGAAGTAATTATTCCTAGATCTTATTTTAAAAATAGGGTTCATTACGCAAGACCCGATCAGAAATAGTAAGATTACCGACTCCTCCCCTCTTATTTCAAAAATTACCAGCACCTCTCTCCGAATATTCAAGATTTACAAAACATCCCCTGTCATTAGGATTTGCAACGAAAGTTGATGACATTAGCAACAAAAAAATTGATTAAGTGAACTTCCTATTTTGTCCCTGATACATAGCCAATTTGATGACGAAAATACCCTTTGTAAGAATTTATAACTAAGAGTGCGGTAAATACAAGAATTTGTAACTTGGAGGGAAGTAAATGTAAAAATTTAAAACTTGGAGAGGGATAAATATAATAATTATAAATTTCTGCTTTTTCTTTAATGTTTTAAATTGAGACTATATTTATCATTTTACAACTTCTATCTGGGTTTCTTGACGACGCATCTTCCCCCCTGGGGAGGGGGGGGAGTAATTTCTCTATTAATGAGCTTTTTAACTTCCAGAATAACTAAATAAGTTAGGGTATTCGAGCTCTTTTAAACAAAGAGCTCTTGATCTTAACATAATCCATCAATATGTACCATTTTTAATTATAAAATTGCCATTATTAATATCTTATAAGTTTTAATATTTTATTTTGTCCAAACACTTCAATAACTTGTTTTGAAAATAAGATCTAACATCACATAAGCTCCAAAAATATCTTACAAGATGTAAGAGCTTATAAGATGTTTTAAATAAGTCTAGCCGAATGTCATATAAGTTGTTAAGTGTTTGTATAAAATAATATAACTAATGGCAAAATTGTAATTTAAATGATTATAATTAAAGGAGTATATTAAGATCTTTACAAAAAAAAACCACCGAACACTTTACACCATTTTATAAGCTCCCAAGCATCTTATAAAATATTTTCAAGACCTTATAAGCTCAACAAAACACCGGCCAAGTCCCAGATTATGGGGAAAACTTTTAGGTGGCATAAAAGGGAAAATTTATCATTGTAGAACGGATATGAAGCTTACCCAATCGAGAAATATGACGCCGTCATCAAAAGCAAGCAAAGCAAGATCAACAGCTCTTTGCGCAGTAATGAGTTCAAGAAGCATGACTCCATAACTGAAAACATCTGTTTTCTCAGAACATTGACCGGTTAACGCATACTCAGGAGCTATATGGCTTATTGTTCCATGAACGTCTGCGGTAGCATGAGTATCGTTGTAATCCATGGGTATGGCCAACCCGAAGTCCCCGACGACTGGTTCAAAATACTCATCCAACAATATATTGGCAGCCTTGACATCACGATGAATAATTTTAAGGGCACAGTCATCATGCAAATAAGCAAGTCCCCTTGCAGATCCTAGTGCTATCCCTTTTCTTATAGGCCAATCAAGTCGTAATTCAGGTTGCTCTAAGATAATAAAACAAAAAAACTATCACGAACAACACCCAAAAATCTTTTGCATGTCATCTTGCAAAATCAGATGAGCAAATTGTTTAATATATTTCATTGTGCACTTCAATCAATAGTAAGATCGATGTCCAAGCATAATTTTGAAGAGCAAATACATGAGCATGCAAGTTACTGTAACGATAAATCAGCTAGAGAACAGAATGAGGCAGTATTGTTGCATAGCTGGTTATGTTGCACAGAATTGAAGAGGTGGTCTTTGTAGCATAGAACTGATATTTTTTAAATTTGGTAGTGGACTGGTGACATAATAGACACCATCTTATTGAATGCAAATTCTGAAATGTAGAGTGCAATTCACGCCACAGATTCCTCTGAATATAAATAAACAAGAAGAACTAATAAATCCCGCAATTTTTCTTTCTTCGGAGATGAGACACCAACAGCAGCTTGAAGTAAAAACTTTAATTACAGCTACCTACATGAGCAACTGAATCTGGCCACATACGCACTGTAACTTTCATAAATTAATATTCAAGCAACATTCAGTATTCTTAGCTATTTTTAAATATGCTAATGTTATGGAACAGCAGGGCATACGTTAATCACTTAACGCGAAAAGCCTTCTACATTATTTCAGTTAGACACATATTACATAGCATAAATTTGACATGACTACTATCTTCCAGGTTAAGTTTTCAAATCAAATTGTGACCATAATATCGATGCAAATAACTTCCAGGTTACGCTTTCAGTTAGATCGCAGTGCTATCCGTTTTCTTGCAGGCAAATAACTATGAGTTCAAAGCAATGAATATATGCCGCACTTAGCATCAGTGTGATGTAAAATATTTCACTAGGATGATAGGTTTTTGGCAAAACACGTTCCATTGAACTTTATAGACTAGTCAAGTATAAAACACCTTACCAAGCAGTAACACAAAAGGGAAGATGGAAATCAGATCAAAACTACCTCTTAACCATAAGGCAACACTTCCATTAACCATAAGAGGATAAACAAGCAGCCTTTCTGTCGGCATCATGCAAAAGCCACTCAAGCGAATTACATTTCGATGCACAGCCATGCCGAACACTTCTACTTCTTTTTGGAATGACAGCTCTTTACCTTCTTTGAGTCTTTTAACAGCCACCAAAGAACCATCTGCCAATCGGCCTTTGTAAACCTTACCAAATCTACCGGTGCCAAGAAAATTTTTGTTACTGAAATTTTCTGTTGCAACTTCAAGTTCACGTAGAGAAAATCTTTTGAACTGTCCCATGCCAACATCAGGTTTCACTCGGGCTGCAGCGAAATTAAATAAGAAAAAATAAGTGAAAATTGACAATATGTGCTATATGATGGTACTTGGCCTTAACACTAACCAGGAACATCAACTAAATAATCTCGCCGCTTCCTTCTTCGGTACTGAGCAAACGCAACTGCAGGAGCAGCAAATAGGCGGGCAGCACGAGAAACACCCCTTCCCACAAATATTGCTTCAGTAGAACTATTGCCAACTGCAGCTGTAATCTCTCCTCCAATTGCCCCAGTAGAGCTATTACCAACTGCAATTGTAATTTAAGTCTTTGTTCAGATAACAATACATACTAGCAAAATAACGCAACACTTCATGAACTTGATGCAGCACAAAGTTGAAACTACCCACCAATTCCATAATCTATAATCTCTCATAAGCAAAACAATAGAACCGCAGATATAATTAAATAATTCAACAGAGGAATACCATAACTATAGAACTGCAGAAAATTAACCTTTAAGCCAAAATACAACCTAATAAAGAAAACCAATGACTGTATCAAGATCAATTTTCACATAAACCGATGATTGTATCAAGATCAATTTTCACATAATTAAAGCCAAAAAAGAGAATAATAATGTATCATCAAATACCAGTCGCATCTTCATGAAAAGAATCCAAACTCAAATGTGAACTGAAATCATTTGAAATAGAGCAGCTGCTGAGACTTTCACAGAGAGCAATTCGCCGAAGTTCTTCTCTCTTGAGAACGGCTTCAACCAACCTGCCCCAGTTATCATAAACCTCTGACATGGCTAATCACACTGTTGTAACAAGTCAGAATGAAATCCAAAATCAAGCTCATGGAATAAGTGACGAACAGATAAAATCCGCCTGAGCGCCCACATGCTTTATTCATTGAAGCGTGTTCTTTAGTAGAAACGTGTTTTGTTTTTGTAGCGTAGATTGGGCTCTTACTGTAGTAGATAGTGGGGCTCATATTTCATGTAATTAGTTGGATGAATTCGAGGCCCATTAGAAATTTAGGCTTTAAAAAGAGGATTGTCCCTTGTAAATCAAATCATCAATGGAGTAATCCCAGTTGTAAATGTTTCTCCTCTCTCGGTAAATAAAATTCTTTCTTCAAGTAGTGGGTAAAAAGATCCAAAATTGACTTTTTTTCCCTACGCAATCTTCATCTTCCCACAATCTTTTCATTTACAAATTCCAGCTTGTTACAACTGTGAACTCGGAGTCAATTTTGGGTCATACCGTCTGCAGAGTGCAGCTTCTTTAAAGGCGCAAATATAATCATGGGCCGCGCATTACTTTTATGTCTTGTCAATTGACTTTTCCTAGTCAATACTCTCAAATTTGCTGGACTCCCTTAAGTCTCCTCCAATGTTACATATTGTTAGATTTTAAATATTAAAAGACCAAATTGCCCAAATTTTTATTCTTATTCACTTGACCGAAAAAATAAATAAATAAATAACTCATTTGAGAATTAAAATCAAATTACATCACGCTCCAAATATGATCAAACCCACCTATTTGAAAGTTTATGAATCAAATTCGATCCTCTAAGAAACAATAATGATAATTTTGAAAGAAAGAAAATGACTTATCTACTCTAAATTATCTATATTCTAAATATTAATTTTTAAAGAATGAAAACAACTTATTTTTTAAATAATTTTGAGTTTTAAGTTACTTTATTTTATTTTAAGTGATCTTTTTTTCAAAATGTTGTCGAAGGCTTCAAATAACACTCAGTTTGCGGAAGGTAAGTTTTTTCCTAATAAATGAATAAGAAATAAATAAAAGTCCGGGCAATTGGGTCATTTAAGAGTTAAAAGTTAACGGCATTTATGTAATAGGGTGGAAATGTTACGGAATGCCACCGTCCTTTGGATGAATTAGCACAGCCTCCTCCTTTTCACATGAGAGGTGCAAGTTCGAATCATACTAGTAACATGTGAGTTTTTATCTACTTTATAGTAATATTTATCAACTGCATAGTAGTTTGTAGAATTTATCTTGTATTTAGTTCTTATATTTAATCTTTGAAATATATTCATGTAATGATATTAATGTAATGATCAAATATAATCGTTCCTTACCAAAAAAAAAAAGACGTAGAAGAAGAAGAAGAATAAATGTTACGAAATTAAACAATTAAAGCAAAATTGACAGTACAAGGAAATAGAATGATGAAATTGAGAGTAGAGTGAGCAAAGTTAAATTTATCCCATAATTAAATAATTGAACTAAAAAATAAGAGCAATAAAACCCCAGAGGTCGTCAGTTCAATTCTCACCAGTGTGAAACTGTTTTAGTGTGAAAAATTATTTATACTATATATAAAGTGTGAGAGCCAAAAGTAGCTATATTGGTAGTGTGTTTTCATGTGATGCTTGTAATACCCCTCAATAGTAACTTACCTTAAAAATCATAACCCACAATGCAACAAAAAGTTAAAATCTACTAATTATCTATTTATATTAAATATGTGTATTTATATGTTACATATATTAAGAATATTCTGACTAATAAGTGCTCACAAATTAAGCTTGTATTATATTTTAATATATACTAAATGTATATTTATTAATCTTATGCAAATGCATCGAGTGATTACTAAATGCTAATAAACCAAGTAAATTACTAATTATTATATAAAAATAGATGAAACTTTCATCTTTAAAATTTCAAGGAAGCATTTCTCTTTGTCTTCTATTTCCCAGCAAAAAATAAAAATAAATTAAAAAACTATATCATTTGGACTCTCCAAGTGTCAGTGACCTGGGATATGTTTGGTTGCATTTCCCCAAGATAAGTTTTGGTTGGAGAAATGCAAACAAATATTGTTATTTTGAGAGAATCAATTTAAATTCATTAACTCAAAATACCTCTTTGCCTTTGAAAATATTACCAAATAGCACCTCTAGATAAGAAAATATTATAATTACATATAATAATAATTTTATACAATTATCATATCCAAAAGCTCTTTATAATTATAATTATATATAAAAAATAATAATTCTAAATTACATTTTCTTCCCACCAACAATATAGGAAATGACACGATTTAACAACTACAATAAAAAATGTTTCATCTTAAAAAATAATCAAACATAACTTTATAATCCAAAACAATTTCGAATTTCTCACCCTACTCTCAAAGTTCATTTTTTCAAAACAACTAGCCCCTAAACATCCCAATATGCGAACAAACTCATACTCTTGTTTTTTTCATATAATCAAGATCTTTTAGAGTATTCAATTTGATTACGTTGAAATTAAGCTATTGTTCACATAAAACCTGATCAAATCAACTGAATATCTAAGTTAAAACATTTGAATTGGATAGAAATTATTGATTTAAAGCATTTTTATGAGAAAGATTTAAAAGACTTAAGGGCATGAGAGGGGGACCATTTATAAATATTGGATAATTTGAAAGGGGAGAGAGAGGGGACGAGATCTCTATTTCATACATTTAAATACATGCCACGTGTACTACATTTATTACTAACTATTTTCATAAGGAAATATTTAATACACATAGCATGTATTTAAGACATAGAACAGGAGATGAAACAGAATTCGGAATAGGAGATCCCATCCCGAGAGAAGAAAAGTTGATTGATTAAACTAAATTGATGGCATATCCACTAAAGTATGTTTGATGGGAATGGATCTATATAAAAAGTTAATTACATCCAAACGAAAGAAGAATCTTATGGAAATTTGATGAGGAAAACATACAAATAATCCCATATTCATGTTGCTCAAGAATTTCCAAGAAATTACGGATGAGAGAGGTCGAAATTTTCAAGAGGATGAATGAATTATTGCATAATATTCTTTTAGGATCAAGAATTGGGGTGTGTTATGAACATTTTATTTTATTTTTTATGTGCAAATAACTAAGTTGGCTTTGTTTAGAAAATACAAAAGACTATATTTGGAATTTCAAGGGATTGGATATAAAAAATTTCAATATGGAATTAAGAATGCATTAGGATTCTTCATATTCATCCGTCCCTTGTCATTCAGCCACCCTCTTCGAACACACGTACATGGCTGAAAAGCAAGTAAAATTACTCAACTTGAGATCGATTATGGATTAATAAAAAGTAAAGTAAAAAAACTAAAAGAAAAAAATCAGGTGAAATGATAAATATGCTCAAGCTCGTTTTCATGTATTTAACAACTAAAACGAACTCAAATATAATTTTTTACGATGGATAGCTCATAGCAGTTTAAATAAATTTGTGGTGTTTGCCTTGACTCACTCATCTTAGGCCCTTACACACATAAAGTTCATAAATTTCAGTTAATTTATTTAAAAAATAAATAAATTTCCTTCTGTTCGAGAGTTTTTGCTAATCATTAATTCATGCATGCATTGATAAAATTTGAACGAATGTGAAATGTGCAACAACAGCAGCTACTGCTGCATGGTACGATCATTATAGGATGGGAGATTAGAAAAGCCCAAGCCCAAAAACATTAAAGGCCCAGTCCAATTTTCACATTAGAAAAGTTTCTACTTAAACAAATCATTATGAAAAGTAGAAATTGTGGAACGCTCGATGTATGTATCTATTTTTTTCAAAATTAAAAATATTTTTATTTTTAATAATGATAAATATTCCTTAATTATTGAATATTTTTTATTTTTACTTGAACTTATTATGTAGAATAACATAAATGAAAGACAAATTTGGAGAGAATAAAGTTTTTTAAAAAAAAGGGAAATTATAATTGAAGAAAACATGAAATAGGAAATCATGAACTAAAAAATTAAAGAAAAATATTTTGTAATTATTCTTTATGACTACTTTATAACTATCTTTTCGAATATGGTTACTTTTCTCCATTTACTTAATAACAAACCAAAATAACTACTTAAGATGCTCATACTTTATATATAATGTAAAAGTATGAATGAAGTGGCTCTAGGCCCAATAGAAGCCCAACCAAGCCCATCAAGAACCCAACAGTTATGTTTATCAAGTTTCCCCTCCAATGCTGTTCATTAGATATGGATTTGAATCCAAATTCGATTCGAATTTTAAGATCTTTAATACTCATTAATGATGAGTAATCAAGTAAGATAAATTAAATTATTTGGGCTAATGCTATGTTTACTATGCTTGATTACAACATGTACTTAACCCACGATATGTGTACAACCTCGTACTAATGTGTTATATTTTGCGATAACTTATTATACCAAGGTAAGCGTAATGGGCTTATCCCATCAATCCATCCCCCTTTATCCACAGGGGGCAGTTACCGAGTCACTCTCCAAAATTTACGGCTGTTTTAATTAAAGTGTTTTCTCATGTTTTTTCTTTTTTCTTTTTTAATATTTTATATCAAATAATATTTTGAAAAAGCATTCCCATTCAACTATCCTTTATCAAACAACGTAAATATGGTAATGTTTTATTACTCATTTTATCTTCCAAAGTTAACATATGATTATTAATACTAAAAATCCCATCCCCACAACCAACCTCTCATTTTATTTATTATTCATTTATCTCATTGACCAAAGTCAATAAGCCCTTAATAGATTAAGTGTTTGATAATTAATTTGATAAGCATTCACAATCCTAAATAGGTGAATCAAATATGAAATAATATCTCATTGGAACACTTAGTTGAGCCTATTCTTTTCGTTTTTCTTTTATACCCTATTATTTCATAGATGAATATACTAAAATATATTACATAAAAGCTAGTGAATATATCTAATATATAATATTTTAACCAAAGTTATAGAAAATTATATTTAATTAACACTATAGAAATTTATATTTTTTGAGTTATTTTATTTATTGAAAGATGTATGTACATTTTTAATATAAACATTCTTTATTTTTATGCCTGACAAATTCTTTTTACTAGATTCGAATTGGAATTAGAGGACCCAGATCCTATAGGATCTGGGATCGAATTCGATTACAAAAATTAATAATCTAATTGTAATGCAAATTATTTTGTTTCAATTCAATTTCAGTACATTAACAATGATGGCTATTCAGTGTCGATCTTCGCATGCTTGTTGTGGACTTCAACAGCCACTTCACCAAGAATTTGGCCAAGAACAAAAGACCAACATATTTTCACAACTCAATCTTTAATTTGTTGTCAAAATTCGATCAATGAAGCGGCACCGACCTTTAGATCTCCCCTTCTAATCGGAGGTTAAGGATTTAATCCTCTTCTAAAGCCGCCCGGGGGAACGGGGAAAAAAGGATAAAAAGAGATGATGAAACATTCTTTAGGTCGCTTAAAAAAACTTGGTAACCTTTTCTCTACGCACTTAATGTCTTACTTGGTACAATCACAATAGTTTAGGATCATTTTTCTTATTCTATAAAAGTTATACTATCATATTCACAATTACAATAATATAATTAAAAGTATCAATACATTGAAAACAAGGGACAATTACCTCAACCCTCTTAGGCTTGACATAATTACTAAAACACTTTCTATCATTTGGATCCGTACCGTGAATTAATTTACCCCTATAATTAATTTAAATGACAAATAATTACCATTACATCCGCTGAGCCAACATATGATTACAATTACACTCTCTTATCCAAAAGGTCTAAACAATATCCCTAAAAAATAATATAAGTACTGAGTGTATTGCATGCACCTATCAAGCAAAACACATCAGCAGAAACGAAACAGATCATTATTATTTAACAACCTTTGGCTACCCAAAACACAAAACGATTCTAAATGTTAGGAAATAAAATACAGTGGTGCTCTCACCGCAAATCCTGCAGCGGATTTTCACACCTGAAAATACAAATGGGTGACCCTATAGAGACAGAGAGTATACACATATTCCTTCATCATCAAAATTCTGAGACATCAAGAACTTAACATAAAAATTTAGAATCAAACCTGAGGGAAAGAAAAACATATACAAAGATGAAAAGATCAATCAAATAGAGAAGACCTCCACTGGAATTTCAAGTAGGCGTGCGTATTCTATATAACTAAGGCATCACACAAATCATCTTGGCCCCGACAATTCATCAGGTCGGATGTTAGAAGTGGAGTCGGCGATAATCCAATCGGTGTTAGGATGGGGTGTGTGGTTGAAGTCTTGTCGGAACATTTCTTCCTTTTGCCACTCCTCCCACCGTTCAGCCAAGCCATCGCCTTCGAGCATTCTAACGACTTCTGACATCTTGGGTCGTTCCATTGGAGAGCTCTGTGTGCAGAGAAGAGCCACTTGGATCAGCTGCTCCACCTCTTCGTCGATGTAGTTGCCTTGAAGATCTGCGTCGACTAACGTTTCTAACTTTTTCTCCTTTAGAAGTCCCTTGACCTGAGATGATAACCAAAACAAACGTTACGATGCAGTAAATTGGATGAGTAAATGAAAAGGTCGGCAAGCGTAACAACAAAAGATAAGATCACTAACAAAATCTAACATCACAAAAACTCCAGAAATATCTTAAAAGTTTAAGAGCTTATGAGATATTTTAAGCAAGTTTAGCCGAATATCATCTAAGTAGTTAAGTGTTCGTATAAAATAATGTAAGTAATGGCAAAAATTGTAATTAGAATGGCTATTAAAGGAGTATGTTAAGATCTTTACGAAAAATTACCAATTAAAATAGCTATTAAAGGAGATTATAAGATCTTTATAAAAAAATTACCGAACACTTTATATCATTTTATAAGCTCCCAAGCATCTTATAAAATACTTTCAAGAGCTTATAAGCGCAACAAAACACCTGCCAAGTCCCAGATTATGGGGAAAACTTTCAACTGACAAAAAAGGGGAGTTTTTGGTTTTCTATAGTCACTGTAGAACAGATATGAAGCTTACCCAATCGAGTAGCATGACATCGTCATCATTAGCAAGCCGAGCAAGATCAAAAGCTCTTTGCCCAGTAATAAGCTCAAGAAGCATGACTCCATAACCGAAAACATCTGTTTTCTCGGAAGATTTACCCGTAGACAGATACTCGGGAGCTATATGGCCAATTGTTCCACGAACGGCTGTGGTAACATGAGTGTCCTTGTAGTCCATGAGTTTGGCCAACCCAAAGTCTCCAACAACTGCTTCAAAATCCTCATCCAACAATATATTGGCAGCCTTGACATCACGATGAATAATTTTAGGGTCACAGTGATCATGCAAATAAGCAAGTCCCCTTGCAGATCCCAGTGCAATCCGTTTTCTTATTGGCCAATCAAGTGGAGGTTGTGATTCAGGTCGTTCTGAAATAATGAATCAAAACAGTTCATCAAAAATAACACACACACACACACACACCAAAAAAGAAAAGGTCAGAGCCACAGTAAACTACTGTATGTGATCTAGCAGAATCAGATGAGCAAATTGATTAATATATTTCATTGTACACTTCAACCGCCAGTAAGATTGGTTTCCAAGCGTAATTCTAAAGAGTAAATACATGATCATGCATGTTACTGTAATCATAAATAGCGAGAGAATAGAATGAGGCAGTGCTGTTAGATCGCTGATTAGTGTGTCGCAAAGAATTGAAGAAGTGGCCTTCGTGGCATGGAACTGATATTTTTCAAAACTGGTAGTAAACTGGCATTGATATGTGCAGAGCAATTCACCTCACAGACTCCTCTGAGTATAAATAAACAAGAACTAATAAATCCAGCAATTTTTCTTTCTTTGGAGATGAGACACCCACAGCAGCTTAAGGTAGAAACTTTAATTACAGCTACCTACCCGGCCACACACTCACTGTAACTTTCATACAGTAATATTCCAAACAACATTCAGTATTGTTAGCTATTTTTAAATATGCTAATGTTATGGATCTGCGGGACACATGTTAATCACTTAACTTGAAAAGCCTTCTACATTATTTCAGTTAGACATATATTATACAGCATAAATTTGACATGACTACTAACCTCCAGGCTAAGTTTTCAAATCAAATTGTGACCATAATATCAATGAAAATAACCATGAATATACAGCAATCACTATATGCCACAGTTAGCATCAGTGGACGTAAAATATTTCACTTCTAGGATGATAGGTTTCTGGGAAATCACGTTCCACTGAACTTTATAGAGTAGTCAAGCATAAAACACCTAACCAAGCAGTAATGCAAAAGGGAGCATGAAAATCAGATCAAAAGTACCTCTTAAGCATGATGCAACACTTCCATTAACCATAAAAGGATAAACAAGCAGCCTTTCTGTCGGCGTCATGCAAAAGCCCCGCAAGCGAAGTAAATTTCGATGCACAGCCATGCTGATCATTTCTACTTCTGTTTGGAATTGCAGCTCTCCACCTTGAGTACGCTCTTCTTTTAGTCTTTTAACAGCCACCAGAGAACCATCTGCCAATCGGCCTTTGTAAACCTTACCAAATCCACCTCTGCCAAGAATATTTTTATTACTAAAATTATCTGTTGCAACTTGGAGTTCACGTAAAGAAAATCTTTTGAGCTGTCCCAGGTGAACTTCAGGGTCCTCTTCAGCTGCAGTTAAATTGAAAAAATAAGTGAAAATTGACAATATGCGTACATGATGATATTTGGCCTTAACACTAACCAGGAACATCAAAGAAATGATCCTGCGGCTTCCTTCTTCGGTACCAAGCAAGCGTAATTGCAGGGACAGCAAATAGAAGGGCAGCACCAGCAGCAACACCTCCTGCAATTGCTCCAGTAGCACTATTACCAACTGCAATTGTAACTTAATTGTAAGCCTGTATTGCTTGTTCAGATGACAATACATAATATACAGTTTTAATAGGAAAATGACACAACAGTTCATGAATTTGACACAGAACAAGGTTAAATCACCCACCAATCTTCAAAATCCGTATGGAAGAAAACTGCCAGGTGAATGCATTATACAGAAATGCTACAATTTCTCAGAAGCAAAATGCATGTTCTTGCGGATTTAAATGTAAAAGCATCCATGAATCCATAAGTTGATCGTGTCATATTGGTCAAATTAAATGACCAAATTACATTTTTCCTAACAGAAATGGGAAGGAGAACTCTAGAAAAGTAATGGATGATAAGGCAAAGGGGGTGGACAAACCTCGAGAAGGAGAAGGTGTTGTTGGTGGGACTGAAGAAGGTGGAGGGAGAGGAAGTGGTGCCAAGTTTGGATTATTGGCAAAACTAAAATCCAGAAAGTCATTTGTCAGCAACAACTAGTGATGGCACTGAACCTACCACACTAAAAGCAAAACCAATTGTAGTAAACCTGATAGGAGTGAAAAGCTGAAAGGATCCATTAACTGGAATCTGCCCTGAGAGCAGGTTAGATGAAAGATCACTGCATATATAAAACATTGAAATGAATTATTAGTACATCAAAAGACCAAATGGAAAGCAAAGCATCAAATAAAAGATGATCCATTGACTTCCTCCATACAGGACTTGAAGTGAAGTAATGGTAGTCAGAGACATGGGAATTTGTCCGCTCAAACTGTTATTATTCAGCCTCCTACAAAGTTCAAGTGTAAACAAACACCATTTAGTTTAAATAATGAACATAATTACTAACAGAGAGAAAATACTACTCTCAATTTTATCATCACACAAGCATCCACGGGTTAACATGACAGAAATATGGATAACTCAGGCAGCACCAGATTTATTAATGCCTTGCAATTTCTTCACTTCTTTAATGTCGAGTCAAAACATATTATTTTATCTCGATTTTCTTCCCAAACTGAGCAGTTGAACAACATGCACAGCTGAAGGGAAAATAGTTCTTATCCCGAGCACTTTAGTATCTCCATTTCTCAAAATATATCTTTTGCTTATATAAGTCAAAACGCTCTCTGATAAAATTTGGCCTTCTATAAGGTCAATAATAGCATCCACTCAATGCTACTCATAAAAATATTGTAATCAGAAATCTAGAACAACATATTTAGCAATTTTAATGACATAAAGCAACGATTCCCCTAGTCTTAGTCAAGGCCAACAAACTGCAGCTGGTGTGCCCAAAAGCATACACCTAATGTTCTCCTTTAGCTGGCAAGACGACAATGCAACAGTGACAAAAACTTGGCATAATTATCTCCTCATAGGAAGATGGAAAGTGAAAAACTACTTCTCAGATACACTTTGGCAAGGAGCCAAACTGACACTTATTGGCCACAAAAGAACAGGCTGTGCAACCCCTTCTTCATCCTTTAAGTTCATATCTTGTAAAATGTATGGTGATTTTAATGACTGTTGAAAAAAAATATAAGAGAATTACTTTTAGAGAACCTCAAAAAACTTTAGTCTGCATTTATGTACACGAAAGAATCCATATCCCCTACACAACCTAGCTGTGATGACAAATGTCCTACCCATGAAGTAGGAGAACATCTCGATAAAAAAAGGAAAAAAAAAAAGTAAAGGCATAATCACAGAAATAAAAAGTTCGACCAAAAAACCCATACAAGAAACGTAGTCTCTGAAGCTTGCCCAACGTGTCAGGTATTGGACCACTGAGGTTGTTCAGATAAAGATCCAAGCTAACCAAGTTGGTCAAGTTTCCAAGCTCATACGGAATTCTCCCACTAATATTATTACTGTAAAGTTCCCTGCCAAGAAAGCAAATGAAAAGAAGACAAGGGTGAGAGATTCTCTATTCTTCCATATTTCTTTTTCCTTTGTCAGGTAGGAGGCAAGGGGGTTTTTTCAGATGATGATCAGTAATTAAAGATATCCAGAACCAATAATAGCATTAACCCATCCGTTCACGTATACAACTGAAATGTTCTATTAAAGCTCTGCGAAAGAGTTGTGAAGTTATTGCTTTAGCACGTGGATGGCATTTGATTGTCAATTTAAGCTGCAGAATATCTTTACTGCAACAATGTCTGGAATATCACCACATCTACCTCCACTTTCACTGGAATATTAGGAAAAAAGTAGCACAGAGAACATAGCTTTCCCTATTGCAATCAGTCACACCAACAAGTCAACTTTAGAATTACAAAATATGAATCTACAAGAGCATTTTCGAAATATAAGCACTTCAATGAAGTTGCATTGATACATTTAACAAACACAGTATTACAGTGGACCAAAGACCTTTGACATGTCAGACATGAAATGGAGCAATATACTGGTTATGGAGCAAAGAAGAAAAAGCAGCGTCTACCAGGTCCAGCAGGCAAACTAAAATTGAAGATAACAACGCAAAAAGATATAAGTGGATTACAATTATTGCTTTTGCATTTCTGCCATTAACTGAAATAAAAAGAAAGCATGAACAGCTAGAAAGCAGGGATAAAATATACCTGAATTCCCTGTAACATACCAGATTCCAGAAAGCAAAATACTACAGTAAAGAGAAAAACACATGGTCTTTAAACAATTTTCCAGATCATCCAACAGTCAGATTTATACAAAAGAGGAGTGTGGTTTGTCCTAACCTTATCAACTAATCACCTCTTAAATACAAAAACTGTAGGCACTCTTGAGGAAGATGACATGAAACCTAAAGGCACATATAATTCATCTAACATCTACATTAAGGATCATCAACTTTTTATTCTTTGAAGAACAAAAGGAGATACTAGAAAGGAAATCATAAGTCCTGATATCACATTATCAAATTAAAGTATAAACAAGTATTATAAAGCAAAATAGATAAAAGTAGAATGAAGCGGAATTCAATCCGCAAAGGTATGACTTACAAGTATTGCAAATTTGGGAGCTGACCAAGCTGTGATACCAATTGACCAGATAAATTTGCATTGCCAAGATCACTGTATAACAAATAAATATATTGCATAATCTGAAACTGATGCAATAGAAGCAATTATGCATCTTGTTTTGAGATAGAAAAAACCAAGCTTACACTCGCGTAACACTATTATCACTGTTGCACGTTACGTGAAACCAAGTGCAGGGATTGACAAGGGTTGGATCCCAACTCTGCAGAACATTGTTAGGATCAGCCAAATTGCTCTTCAATGCATTCAAGGCATCACCTGTCAATGCATAATTTTGGTATATTACACTGTTAAAATTTCATACCTTAGTTAAGCTAACAGCACAATATTATCAATTACTGAGTCAACAATTTAATACAGAAATTCTACGCTCATCGAAGCTTGGCTTAAGTAGAACCAGGATATCTTTTCCGACTACTATCAGAAAAATACCGTTAGCTCACATTAATTAACAATTTCTAAGTTGAGAGCCACCCTAAATATGCTTCATTTGTAATCCTCCATTCTATTGATAAAGACAACAACTTCATACAGTGGTATCCTACAAATAGAACAATTCTGAAAAGGCCTTTCATCTTCAAATTACCTTGTAAATAACCATAAATTCCCGGCTTAACATAACGAAACAAAACAAAGATACCCTTCAATTGAATTCAGTCCAAGTCAACGTGCAATAATTACATCAAATTCGCCAGAAAAGAAACTGACAATAAAATCAGTGACAAATAACTAAAACAAGATAAAATTTACTAAAGAAAGTAATCTAGCGAACCTTCAGCGTTGGCGGAAACCCTCGAAAGTCTTGCAAACACCAAAACTAAGCAGAGTAACGTCGAGTACAAGATCGTGGCCGTTGACCACCGATCCATTAGAACTTTGACCTCAAATTCACTACCTAAAATCCTAGATTCTTCATCAAAAACCTACACTAAATTCACAAAAACCACTTTCCACAATTCAATCTACATAACCATACACCCCACCCTGCCAGTCAACACGAAAGAAAAAAAAAAGTAAAAATAAACAAAATAACAAAAAAAGGTACCAATCAAAAACCCTCAATTGGATTAAGTTGAATCAGCTTAAAGAAGTAAGAATCGAAATCAGAAAGTAAGGGAAAAAAAGTGAAAAATAGAGCAATAGAAGAAACAAAAAGCAATGATGTAAAATTGAGTTGATTTATGCGAAATGCAAGCAACTGGAAAGAGAGAGGAATATGAAAGAGGGCTTTTCTTTTATTTTTCTACTATTTTTTTTAATATATAGTTTCTTTTTTTTCCCAGTAAATTTTGGGGGTGGAGTGTTCAACGGTCCGTGAAAGAGGAA
>JACFYI010002274.1:959622-972984 GCA_014898755.1 Handroanthus guayacan
AATTTAATAATTACCATGTGCGTTCAGTTAAAGAAAAATATATTCCCTGAAAATCATGAAATATTACAAATAGGTCCCTTGAATAAGGAGATGTAATTATAATTATGCGTTAACTCACAATATATAATTATAATTATGCAGTTAGCCAACTTAAGTGTACTAATTATGATGGTAATTGTTCGAACCTCATAAAATATTTTGATAAGTATACCAAATTTCGTACAGAGGTAATCATTCCTATATAATATATACAATCAAATTTATAATAGATTATTTTCTTAAATTATTTATCTCAAAAAAGAAATTATCTCAAAATAATAAAGTGCCAACAAACTTCTTGATATGTTTTCGTATGATATTATATCATAATTGTTATTATTTATATAGGGATAATTACCTCTACATCCCGTGAAGTTTACCATGGTTACCAAAATACTCCGTGAGGTTTGAATAATTATTATTACACTTCTACTATACAATTCAACTAATACATAATTATAATTACACCATATAAACATATGCACATATTACAGTTGTATCCAGAGCATAAACATATATTATAATTCCCTTATTTAAGAGATATATTTGTAATGTTTTGAATTTTCAAGTGTTGTAATAACAACTATTCAAACCTTAGAAGATGTAACAATACTTATCCAAAGCTCGGGAATATTTCGGTAATTATCAAACCTCAAGGGTGTTGAGGTAATTATCCCATTTATATAACTACCGAGTATCTATACATGACTCACACTCCACTGCTAGAACTACCATTACTTTAAAATTTTACAATTATGTATACGTATATATCGATTATACTTTAATTATTGTGCACAAGCATAAAATGTGCACCTGGTAGTAGTTCTTTATACATTGCAAGCCTCTTCTATTATGTTCTCTTTCAATATCCCATTATTACATTTATTACAGTTAATAACCACCATTTAGTCACCTGCAACATGAGCAACAACTACCACTCTATGGTATCATTTAATCAACATATCACAGGCAAATACTACTATTTAAAAAAATAATAAATAAAATATTGTCGCTCTATAGTCCCATAATTATATATTAATTATATTTTAATTGTCTCATGCACACATATAGAACATGTACTGAAGGCTAGTTAACAATAATTAAAGTATATTGATAATGACATTTAAATTAACATTTTAAATTTAATTAAGTGATCTTTTATAACAAAGTAAAATGATCGTTTATAATATCAACTATTGATAAAACCTTATTTTGCGGAATTTTTCATCAGGCTCCTTTAAAGTTATATATATATATATGTATATATACTTCTATTTTGAAAATAATCATTCAAATAATTTACATAAAATGAGATAATAGAATTTATATGCTAATACTAACAATAACCTTATTATTAATACAATCAAAACGAGAGGTTTGTTAAATCTTTATAAATTAGGACCTTTGCAGCTTTTCCCCCCCTCCCCCAAAGAAACCTATAAGAGCTCCACTTTTATTCTGAAACTTCCCAATTTTCCTTTTTTTTTCAAAATAATCGTATGGCATTTAAAATATATATATATATATATATATATATCCTTGGATACTTCTTTTACTTTGTCGCTTTTTCTCTATTAAATTTTTAATTAAATGGGAGTAAAATAGTTCAAGAGTACTTTTTTCTTTTTCTTTTCTTTTTCCCACCCATTCCTTAAAATTGAAGGAACCATGGATAAAAGTGAGATTAAACCTGTCTCAATTTAGTCGATGAGCTCTTATTTAATTGGTAACATGGAGGTTTCATAACTATGAAATTATAAATTTAGTTCTCACCCAACGCATTTGAACCCCTTTTTTTTCCTGAATATTAGCTTTATTTGATTTTGTAACGTACATAGTAGCTTCGCTTTATAATTACAAGAATTTTTTTATTAATTGTTGATCTTTAAAAGTTATTGATGTGAATAAAAAATTATCTTATTAAAATAAATGAACTATGCTAGAAAAAAGAATATTTTTTATTGTCTTTGCTAGATGATACAAGTGCTCTTTCTAAAATTTTATCTCTATGCTCCAACTTTTCTAATGTAGGTCTTTTATAACTTACACATTTCTCTTCCAGTCTTCCGAACCGTTGCTTTACTACACTAGGGTTGCAGTTCTTCCTAACAGACATGTTCATTTCGACCTCTGCATCCGAGCTCTTCAATGTTTGTATCTCATTAAATAATCCAGTCACACCTTTTAGTTTTGCTACTAATTTTAAGTCTCCATACAAGAGGTCATGTCCTTTCTTAACTAAATTTTAGCTATTTCTTCTTGGTCCGAGTTATGCAACGCTCTCCATTATTCTTGTTGGGCTTGCAAGTTCACATCCAAACAGCTTAGATTAGGTAAGACTAATTAGACTTTTGAACTAAGCTAGAATAAACTAAAAATAAAGAACAACTCATTTGGGCTCATCTTTAATAGGTCCAAAAAAAATGAAGGCCTTTGTCTTATATGCATCAATTATTAATATGATTTATTGATGTAAGAGTTGGATATGTTTACCATCTTTTTAAATAAAAAAATCCAACTAAAGTTAGCATTCTCAAGCCTTTTAGTTAAATAATATCTAAAGTAATTGTTGCCTTGTTGGTGTCCTTATATGAAAGACATTTGATTGATACCTTTACTTATTCTAAAGACAATTAGGTGAAATTGCAAACTAAACTATAAAATATTAGCATGGGTTAAATCTTGATATTATCACATTTATGTTAAAATTAATATAAAATAATTATTAATATTTAATGTTGAATTTTTGGTTCCATTTCCAACTCAATTTATTTTGTTATTCCAAAGTAAAACCGATCATTTAATTCAAATAAATTTTATTTTTTAGACATTATAGTATCATTCTAAATTATTACATCAATAAAGCAAATATCTACATATAATTTCTTAATCATTACATAATTTTATTGTATATCTTTAATTATTTTGGTGTAGAAATAAATAAATGTACATAATAATATTAATCAGACTAGAACTTATGTGAAAGAAAATTATAATAGAATGTGTATATTTAAAATAAAAATAAAAACCATATTTTAAAATATTGTCCAAATTTATTATTTAATCAAAACCAAACATCGTGTTAAGAATTTCCCAACAGTGTGATTGTTACCAAACCTGGGTGTTCGGTAAAAAGAAGTTTCTTTTTCATTTTTTTAATTAAAAAATGGAGAGAGAGAGAGAGAGAGAGAGAGAGACTTAAAAGTTGGTCAAAGTAGTGGTGGGCCCACCACGCCCCGCCGCCATATAGGAAACAGTATAACACCTATATATTACACCCGCACGCACTTGAGAAAAACAAAATAAAAAGAGATATAATTCCCTCAATACCCCCTAAATTTGGCATAACTACCAAATATTCTTAGAAATTTCATAATTACAATTATACCCCAAAATTTCAGATTACAGGTAGATATTCTGTACAAAGAAGCATAATTGTAGTCATATGTAAGTTCAGAAAGTTAATTATAATTATATATAAACGGTATGAGGTACACTAGTAATTATTCAAACTTAAGGAGATGCATAAGCAATTATCCCAAAAAATAAAAGAAAAAAATAGAAAAGATATTGAAAAAATAAAGAGTTGTTTGCATTGATATAGAGATATTGATTTGTAAGGTCAGAAGCAAAAGCTTGTTTTGATTCATGTTATTTTATGTGAGATTTTTCTTTTTTTTTTTTTTTTTTTGGGAAAGGGGGATGATATATTTAGAAAACAATATCCATATGATAGTAATAACTTAATGTAATAATGATAATTTGTTGATCTTATTATTTTGTTTTATGTTCCATGGTTAAGTTATATTCAGATCGTGTTACTACTTAGTTTAATATGAATCTCATTATTTTCTCTATGTTGAATGATAAAATTAAATAGTACTTTGATATATACATGTATATAATTATTTAAGTGTTACTAACTTATGCTAGCACGAGACACTTTGAAATTTCATCTGAATTACCAAGGACCATATTGCAAGACTAAATGATCTTGAGTGACTAATACCTAAGTGGTATTGAATGAAAGAAAAACAATCCCGATAAGGATTGAAGTAGAACATATGAAACTGTAAGCTCCCAAGTGATGTGAGGGTTCAAGGCTTTCGGTGTAAGCCTACTGAAGACTAAGAAGTGACTAAATTAAGGAAACTAATGAAAAGTTGTTAGAAAAGGAAATCTTTAGAGGTAATTGCCACTACTTATAGACCCGAACCAATCCATGAATAAGATAAATGTGAAACTAAGTAGAAGTTCAAATCGGCTAATATTAAAATCAACAGATGAGTTGTGATTAGGAATGTATTTATGTCATTTGAACTTAGAGCTAGTTGGTTGTTCCCGAAATGCAGGTATTAGTTGGTAGGACATCTAGAGTTAAAGCACTATTTTAGTGCAGTCGCAAAAGTTATGCGGAATTAAGACAAAAAATTGAATAGTAGGTATATATCCTCAAAATAACATTGTTTAAGGTCAGCCAGTGAAATAATATTAGGGTACAAAGGAGCCAAGCTCGGCTTAACAAAAATTTCAAGCTCAAGTTCCGCTAGTTTACGAAATGGGTGATCCCGAGCTCCACCTTGTCGAGTCTATAAATTTGAGCTCGAGCTTAACAAGCTCATTTTATAATTTTTGAAAATTATTTTTAATATATGTAGTTTATAATTTTAAATTTTATTTTTATATATTATATTATTGTATTGGTTATATATATATATATAACGAGAAATACATAGTGTATTTTAAAACTCATTTTTATATGTCATATTATTATCAAATTATTTGTGTATATATTTTAATAATAACTAGGCTCGCGAGCCTTCGAGCTGTTATTTTAGAGCTCGAGTATGATTCGGTGCTGAGCTCGAGCTCAGTTAGCTTCGAGCTTTTTCCTCTCTAGGCGGCTCGATTCATTTTACAGTCCTAAATAATATTACATTCTATGAAATCTTATTAACGTGTGTGAGACATGTCTAAAAATGGGAATTTTATTTTCCATAACTTTAACTGAAAAAACTTTTAAATAAAAATAAATGGTGCTTTTAATAGAAAAGTAAGTATTAAATTATGTTAAAAATTTTAAATAGTAAAAAAAAAAAAAGAAATTGTTATACAAATTAACATAATCAAATTTTAAATAGTAAAAAAAGAAATTTTTATACAAATTAATATAATCAAATGGATCCTTATAAGTCAGAATAAGTTTCAAAAGTTACATAGATATTTATTAATTTTTGAATTATTTCGTTCACAAGCAATGTACTTAGTTTTGCGTAATTAATTCATAATATCTTTTTTTAAATATCAAATGTATGATTAAATACAATCCAAATAATCTAAACTATCATTCGTAAACAAAAATCATCATACGATCGATAAATATCCACACGCTACTAATGAAATTCAAATTTTGCACATCTACTATAAAAATGTGGAAGCAGTGCTACTGCGTCCAAATAACAGTGGCATGATTAATTCATAATTATTTCGTGTGATGTATATTTATTTCACATCTCTTTTTCTAAATAATAAGATAACGATATCAATACTCATTACCACTTAAAAAAGGATAAAAGGAAAATTATATATACACTTCCTTTTAATTTAAAAGGGATATAAAGGAAAATTATAGGTACACTTCAATTTCTTTTAACAATTACTTCTTTAATATGCTCTAAAGTCCAAAATTGAAAATGTCCGAAATAAACTAACTTATTACAATATCAGTTTTCTTTCTTTCTTTCTTTCTTTTCTTTCTGCATTATTTTTATTAAATTTTCTATCAATTGAATATTTATTTTTATAGAAATTTATTATCTTAAAGTTGTTGAGCTTGATTTCGAGTTCGAGCTCAAGCAAAATAGGCTTAAGCTTAATATATATATATTTAGAGCCTGAAAATCTTCTCCAAGCTTGGCCTAACTCGATTGCGTCCCTATTTTTGTCCCATTGTTAGATTTGAAAATAAATAAATGAGGATTTTAAAGGTGAAAAATATTAATTTTATGCCACATGCCTTCTAAATAATTATAAAGATATCACTATCTTTTGATTTTTCTATTTGATTAGTTCATTAATTTTTTATTCTTTTTCCTATACATTTTTCTTTCTTCTTATTTTTCCCCCATATTTCTCTTCATTTCTTTTATCTATGTATTACTATAAAAAGGAACTCTTTCGTGATAATTTGAACATTATTATTATTATTATTATTATTATTATTATTATTATTATTATTATTATTATTATTATTATTAATTTTAATTTTATCCTTTACAATTATAATTACTACTTCAAGATCTTTGTTTGTAACTATTCCCATGTTATCCTTTTTTTCATTAATATTTTGCTAGCTTCCAC
Organism: Handroanthus guayacan; assembly: GCA_014898755.1. Lineage (NCBI taxonomy): Eukaryota > Viridiplantae > Streptophyta > Magnoliopsida > Lamiales > Bignoniaceae > Handroanthus > Handroanthus guayacan. The sequence continues at coordinate 966,022 of JACFYI010002274.1, forward strand.
TGCAAACTGAATGCATATGCATAAATGATTAATATATTAGAATATAATACAAACTTAATTTGTGTGTATTTAATAATTAGGATATGATAAATATATTTAATATAAATATTCACATAATTTAATATAAAGAAATAAATTAGTAAGTAAACGATGTAATTGCTAAAGTTAATTAATATTAATGGTATTTTAGACATCATACATGAAAACCTATCACCTAGATATACGTTAGAACCGTGTGCATAATTGTTAGTGTCTCCTTATTTATTTAATTTGTTTCCTTTTTTCATTTCAATTTTTCTAAGATCTAAAGGTTTTTAATTATTGAATTCTCTTTTGCGATAAATGATTACATTCTCATACATCAATATCATTGCATGAATATATTTTGTAGATCAAATATATAAACTAAATATAATTCAAATACTTTAAATTACCATTCAGTAGGCAAATACTTTAAATTATCGTTTGGTAGATAAATATTACTATACGATAGATAAACACTTGCACGCTATTGGTGGAACTCGAACTTTACACTTTTATTATAAACAGGTGGAGGTAGTGCAACTTAATCCAAAAATGGCAACATTTAATTAAATTTTGTGAACGTAAAGATGATTAGGTTTTGATTGGGTGGTCGGATAATTCCAGGAAAATAAGGTTCAATTCCATTTACTTGTCTGCCAATGAAGTGTCTAAACATCATTATGCACGTGCACCACTTTTCAAAATAAAGGTACTTTTCACAATTCAGAAACACAATTATGATAATTGGTTTCGCATTTGCGTGAGGAAAAAGGGGCTGGGGGGGCGGAAGAAATTTCATTTAATTGTCACACTATCAAAAATGGTGTGCTATTTGCTTTATATTTTTAGGAGAGGGTCAACATCCTCTAAGAATTATTATAATTTTCAAAATATTTTCATAATTTAAATAATTATTATTTCATTTCATGTATATTAAATATAACAAACGTTAGAAGTAGATCACATATTATTTGTCACATTTTCAAGAAGACTAATTGTAATACACAAAATGATATAATGGTAACGTACCAAAACCACAGGTTGGTAATTATAGCCGCTTTGGAAAATTACTCAAGTAATTCATGCTAATTGGTGGAAGAGTTTTTTGTTTTTGTTTTTGTTTTTGCAGTGCTTTTGCTTCTGCCTTTAGTGTTTATATTTCCAAGAATGTTTGGTAAAATAATTTTCAGTTTTTATTAGTGAGTATTTAAATTAAAAATTTATTAGAATTATAAAGCATTTCATACTAGATTTTGCTTAAGCTTTTCATGATAAAAGATATTATATTATCCTTATTACATAAAAGATGGGAATGATATTACAATCACTTATTTTTGCAGACACATTTTATCAATGTTTTGTTATTTTTGTTGCAAAATAATCAACTTTTACAACTCACCACTCAATTTTTTAAAATAAAAATCACTTCGGTGCAAAGTAGAAGAAATATGAAATACTCTCCAAGAATAAAAGAACAAGCATAAAATGGAAAATATGTCAAGAATTATAGGTGTGACAATATCAAATAAAAAGTTTTATAGCACGTAAGCCTTGCAAAAGGTAATTCGGCATAAAACATTTTTTTGGACCAGATAAAAATCTATCTTTTATAAAGACAGATGGTCATTTAACTGCAAGTCCACCTGTCAAGCATAGATAAAAGTATCTTTATGATCTTATGGTATTGAGCTCAACAATGAAGTTTATTATGGAATAACATACTAATATTTTTCTTGAGCATATATCAACATGAAAGTGCTTGAATAAGGATAATGATTTTTATCGAACATATATTAAAAAATAAAAAAAGTCAATTATAACCAACCATGAGCCTCCATGAGTCAAACTTAATGAATAAAAAACATACACTTGCTAAATATGATATTAGCTGTGGTTAGCACGTGTCATATTTTTGTGAATCGAAAACAAGTCTTGGAATCTCGTTTTGAAGAGGAAATGAGAAAAATTCTTACATAATTGCTCCACAAAACACCCAAAATCACTTATATGAATATAGCTTATTTTCATTATTTGGTATTTTCGACCAAATCTCTATACTATTATAAAAAAGAAGGAAGATCATTTTGGGTCTAAAATGACAGTTGGTTATCAGATTTTGATTTTCAATTCTACGATTTAAAATTATTATAACTGCACTATTTTAACTGCAGTATTTCACTCTCTCTGACTGCGAATGTGACTACTTCAACAGTATCACTTTTTCATTAACATTTTTGAATACTCGTATCTTTTATTTTCGTATTTTCAAATTTGATTTATTTAAAAAACAAAATATATCTAAATACTATAACTCAAATAATATTTTAAATATGTGAGAATCATGTGCATAATTAATATCCAACAGAAGAATGTTTGGAAATAATACCATGCAACATTTCTGGGCCAAAGAATTCCAGTCCATTGAATACGGGATGGGCTAATATTGAAAATGAATATACAGTTGCCCACCAAGTGCCAACTCTTTGGCCATGAAAGGTTTGCTCGTAAGAAGCCCACCAAAATATGGGCTAAAAGGTTTAAAATTTTTCTTTCTTTCTTTCTTTTTTTTTTTTTTTTTTTGACTTTGTGATAAAGAGTTTTATTAAGTTTTCATAAATATGTTAGAATTAATGATATATTAATATTGGCAAATAACTCAGGTCTTTTCACTTTTATTAAAGATTAAAATGGTGTTTGTTAATCACACATAATTTAACTAGAAAAATCCCTTTTTTCCCTTGCTGGCAAAGAGGGTGAGGAATCATAGTGCCTGTCTGGTTTAAAGATTAAGTCGGGAAAGCACACAATGTATATAGTACTCTTTTCCTTTCTAAATCCATTTTTAGCTTCAAAACTGTTTTGGACTATGACTAAATATAGAGATAAATAAACCTTAACTTGAATAATTGGTTGTTGTTTAAAGACCCCAGAAGGCAATATCTTTTACTTGGGGTAGAGCACATGATGCAGATAAAACGAATGAGATAAATGAGTTGGATAAGTAAACAAAAGAAGCTGCAAATTATTTCTTGATAATCCATGAATTGAGAATAGAGCAAATCATATTGTTTTAAAGCTCTAGTATCTCAAAATCATCACTTAAAATTAAACATCTTCAACACCAATTATTTTTCCTAAAATCAGTATCTAAGTAAATGTAAATATGTGGCAAGTGTAAGATATTTTTGTGTAGAGAAAATCTTTTGAGCCGTGCCATGTGAAATTCAGGATCATCTGCAGCTGCAGTTAAATTGAAATAATTAGTGAAAATTGACGATACGTGCTATATGATGATATTTGGCCTTAACACTAACCAGGACATCAAAGAAATGATCCTGCAGCTTCCTTCTTCATTACCAAGCAAGCGCAATTGCAGGGACAGCAAATAAAAGGGCAGCACCAGCAGCAACACCTCCTGCAATTGCTCCAGTAGCACTATTTTCAACTGCAATTGTAATTTAATTGTAAGCCTGTACTGTTTGTTCAGATGTCAATACATACTATACAATTTAACAAGGTCATTTTAATGGGAAAATGACACAATAGCTCATGAATTTGACACGAAAAATCACCCACCAATCTTTAAAATGTGTATGGAAGAAAACATTATAAAGAAATGCTACAATTTCTCAGAAGCCAAATGCATGTTCTTGCAGAATTAAATGTAAAAGCATCCATGAATCCATAAGCTGATTGTGTCATATTGATCAAACTAAACAACCAAATTACATTTTTCCTAACAGGAATGGGAGGGAGAACTCTAGAGAAGTAATAGATGATAAGGCAAAGAGGGTGGACTAACCTCGAGAAGGAGAAGGTGTTGATGGTGTAACTGGAGAAGGTCGTTCCAAGTTCGGATTATTGGCAAAACTAAAATCCAAAAAGTCATTTGTCAAGAACAACTAGTCTTGGCACTGAACCTACATGCTAAAAGCAAAACCAATTGTAGTAAACCTGGAAGGAGTGAAAAGCGCAAAGGATCCATTAACTGGAATTTGTCCTGAGAGCTGGTTAGATGAAAGATCACTGCATATATAAAACATTGAAATCAATTATTAGTACATCAAAAGACCAAAAGGAAAGCAAAGCACCAAATAAAAGATGATCCATGGACTTCCTCCATACAGGACTTGAAGTGAACTAATGGTAGTCAGAGACATGGGAATTTGTCCACTCAAACTGTTATTATTCAGCCTCCTGCAAAATTCAAATGTAAACAAACACCATTTAGTTTAAATAATGAATAAAATCACTAACAGAAATATGGAAAACTCTGGCACCACCAGATTTAGTGCCTGCAATTTCTTCATTTCTTTAATGTCGAGTTAAAAAGACATTATTTTATCTGGATTTTCTATTCAAACTGAACAGTTGAACAACATGCATGGCCAGAGGGAAAAAAGTTCCTATCCCAGCACTATAGCATCTCCATGTCTCAAACTATATCTTTTGCTTGTATAGGTCAAAATGCTCTCTGATAAAAGTTGGCCTTCTATAATGTCAATAATAGCATCAAACTCAATGCTACTCATAAAAATATTATAATCAGAAATCTAGAACAACATCTTTAGCAATTTTAATGACATAAAGCAACGATCCCCCATTTCTTAGTCAAGACCAACACACTGCACCTAGTGTACCCAAAAGCATACACCTATGTTCTTCTTTTAGCTGGCATGATGACAATGCACCAGCGACAAAAACTCGGCATAATTATCTCTTCATGGAAAGATGGAAAGTGAAAAATTACTTCTCAGATATAATTTGGTTAGTAGCCAAACTGACACTTATTGGCCACAAAAGAAGAGGCTTTGCAGCCCCCTTCTTCATCCTTTAACTTCATATCTTGTAAAATGCATGGTGATTTTAATGACTGTTGAAAAGAAATATAAGAGAATTACTTTTAGAAAACCTCAAAAAAATTATAGTCTGCATTTATGTACACGAAAGAATCCACATCCCCTACACGACCTAGATGTGATGGCAAATATCCTACCCATAACGGAGGAGAAACATCTTGACAAAAAGTAAAGGCATAAATACAGAATTAAAAAGTTCGAACAAAAAAACCATACAAGGAACGTAGTTTCTGAAGCTTGCCCAACGTGTCAGGTATTGGACCAATAAGGTTGTTCAGAAAAAGATCCAAGCTAACCAAGTTGGTCAAGTTTCCCAGCTCATTCGGTATTCTCCCACTAATATTATTACTGTAAAGTTCCCTGCCAAGAGAGTGGGAAAAAGAAAAAAACAAGAGAAGGACGAGGGTGAGAGATTCTCTATTCTTCCATATTTCTTTTTTTGCTTTGTTAGGGAGGAGGTAAGGGCTTTTTTTAGATGATGATCGGTAATTAAAGATATCCAGAACAAATAATAGCATTAACCCATTCGTTCACGTATACAACTGAAATGTTCTATTGAAGCTCTGTGAAAGAGATGGGAAATTGTTGCTTAAGCATTTGGATGACATTCAATTGTCAATTTAAGTTGTAGAATATCTTTACTGCAACAATGTCCGAAATATCACCATATCTATCTCCACTTTCACTGGAACATTAGAAAAAAAAGTAGCACACAGAAGATAGCTTTTCCTATTGCAATCAGTCACACCACCAAGTCAAGTTTAGAATCACAAAAAATGAATATGGGAGGAAATTTTCAAAATATAAGCACTTAAATGAAGCTGCATGGATACATTTAACAAACACAGTATTACAGTGGACCAAAGACCTTTGACATGTCAGACATGAAAAAGGGCAATACACTGGTTATGGAGCAAGAAAAAGCAGCCTGTACTTTTGCATTTCTGCCATTAACTGAAATAAAAAGAAAGTTTGAACAGTTAGAAAGCAGGGATAAAACCTAGACATCAATTTCCTGTAACATACCAGAATACTACAGTAAAGAGAAAAGCACTTGATCTCTAAACGATTTTCCAGATCATCCAACAGTCAGATTTATACATAAGAGGAGTTTTCCTAACCTTATCAACTAATCACCTCTTAAATACAATAATTGTAGGTGCTCTTGAGGAAGATGACACGAAATCTAAAGGCACATATAATTCATCTAACATGTACATAAAGGACCATTAACTTTTTATTCTTTGAAGAACAAAAGAAGATACTAGAAAGGAAGTCATAAGTCATGATATCACGTTATCAAAGTATAGTGTAAGCAAGTATTATAAAGCAAAATGAATAAAAGTAGAATGAAGCGGAATTCGATCCACATATGACCTACAAGTATTGCAAATTTGCGAGCTGACCAAGCTGTGGTACCAATTGACCAGATAAATTTGCATTGCCAAGATCACTGCATAACAAATAAATATATTGCATAATCTGAAACTGACGCAATAGAAGTGATTATGCATCTTGTTGTGAGATAGATATAACCAAGCTTACACTCGCGTAACACTATCATCACTGTTGCACGTTACGTTTCTCCAAGTGCAGGGATTGACAAGGGTCGGATCCCAACTCTGCAGAACATTGTTAGGATCAGCCAAATTGGTCTTCAATGCATTCAAGGCATCACCTGTCAACGCATAATTTTGGTATATTACACAGTTAAAATTTCATACCATAGTTAAGCTAACAGCACAATATTATCAATTACTGAGCCAACAATTTACTGCATAAATTCTACACTCATCGAAGCTTGGCTTAAATAGAAGCAGCATGTCTTTTCCGACTATTGCCAGAAAAATACCGTTAGCTCACATTAATTAGCAACTTATAAGTTGAGACTTGAGAGCCACCCTACGTATGCTTCATTTATAATCCTCCATTCTACTGATATAGACAACTTCATACAATGGTATCCTATAAATGGAACAATTCTCAAAAGGCCTTCCATCTTCAAATTACCTTAAAAATATCCATAAAAGATACCCTTCAATTGAATTCAGTCCAAGTCAACGTGCAATAATTACATCAA
>JACFYI010002276.1:22550-33414 GCA_014898755.1 Handroanthus guayacan
GTTAAACAAAATCAAATCTTTATCAGAAACACACACATATGCATTTACATACACTGACACCATGAAATGACCTTCAATAATTTCATTCTTACCAGAAAAATAGCAAGAACTTGAAATAGAGGAAGCCCTTCAACTTAGAACTCGGGGAAAAAGGGGAAAGAAAAAAAAAAGAAAGAAAAATCAAAATTTAAAAGGAGAAATTAGGGAGATAGACTTATATAGACAAGCAGAATGGTTGGTGTTCAAATGAACGTACACCAAGAAAGAACCCCTAGAAACCCTAGCGATTTCCACACCCAAATTTTAAAACATAAGAAGCTACAGCTATGGCTTATATAAGAACCCTAGCATATAAGTAACTTTTTCCTTTCAGAAAAGAGGAAGATTATATATACCCAAATAGTCAAAAGGAAAAATCAAGAAACCCCAGAACAAAAAAGAGAAAGGATAAAAATCAAGTGTTAGTGTATCATTATTCTCTAAAGAGCATAAAAGGAACACTTAGAAGACTTGCTAAGAATGGGATTCAAAAAAGGGAATATATTAGCAAGAACTTCCCCAGATTTTTACAAAAACAGGAAGGATCTGTTTTCCTCTCCAACTCTGATAGCAATTGATGCAACAATCTCTTTATTTTCAGACCACACAACCCAAGTTTCCGTTTTCATTAATATCTATTAATTATTCTCCCTGTCTTTCTCAAGCAACTCTTACCCACAAAAATGGAAATGCCCCCGAAAAAGGTAAAACCAAATAATCGTAAGAATTTTCAGTTTTCTGAAAAGGAAAAAGAATAGCAAAATTCTCATGGTGTTGTTGTCTTTTTCTAGCAAATGGTAAAAAGATTCATACGCAGGAAAAAGGTCCGTTCTTACAGCGATAATAGCAATATTTGTATTTGTTTTATAGGGTTTTTCTTATTTATTTAATTTTTTTTGGGTGAGATATTTCATATTTGTTTTGTAGAGTTTTGTGAAATAATATTTAGAAAATGATATTTGTAAAATATATTAGGAAATATAATGTATATTTATTTATATTTTGGGTTATAGATAGAAATTATTTGAAAATTAAAATATTATTTGATTATGTTTTGAAATAAAATAATTTCTACTATAAATATCAAATAACTTACTTTTTTTTTTTCATTATGTAATATTTTTGCATTTAAGTTAATGATGAGGTATGATGGACAAGACTTAAATTGTCTTGAAATTTGCAAAAAGTTGGTAAAAAAAAATATAAAAAATTGAGAGTGTTTTAGGGATTCATATAAAAATATATATAAAACTTGAGAGTGTTTTAGGGATATATATATATATACATGTACAAGTACAATTTGCATTGAGAAAACATTTCAGTGGAAAAGGACGATTTTGTAAAACAACGCCCATAAAATTAATTTTGAAAAAATAATTGGGAAAGCAGTAAAAAATATGGGGTCCAGAGGTCGACATCATCGTACCATGACGTGATTAGTCAGCGAATAACATGCTGACAACGCATCTGCTCTTTTTAATATTAAAAAATACGTTTTCACGTCTACCAAGCATTGCTATCTGACCCCCTTCAGCACTAGCGCTTTTACGTACTCTTTTTAATATATCTAAAGAGTTTTTTTTTTTAATCTTAATTATGATTAACCTTAATTAATTAATTTTTTATTAAATTTATCGTGTTTCCCGGTGATGGTGTTATTCGAGCAGGTGATACTGAATTTGTGCCATTTTCGCTGTCTTGTGCCGTTTTATTTAGGAAAAAATATATATATATTCATTATTTTATTTCTATCGATCTAAATTTACATTTGACTGAAATTCTCATCACTTTTTTTTTCTTCCAGAACTTATGAAATTTCACTTACTACAAAAAAATATAGCATGAGTGACAAAAAATTAAGTATCAATATAAAAATTATCACTAATTTTATAGAAAAAGTGACAAAAAATTATTTTAACAAACTAAATAGTGATAATGACTTGTTTATATTGTCACTATTGACAATTAGTGCTATAGTGACTATTTAGTGACAATATAAATATTGTCACCAAATTATAGTGACAATTTTTATTGTTACTAAATTGTCACTATAAACGTGTCACTAATTGTTGATAGTGACAATTTATAATATTACTTTTTGTTACTAATGAATTATATATTGACAATACAAAAATTATTGTTATTTAAAATATATAATTAGTGATAGGATGAAAGTTATTGTCACTTAATACATATTATTAGTGACAATATTTATATTGTCATATAATTTTTTGTAACTCTTGCTCTATTTTTTATAATGACTATCTACTTGAATTTCAATGAGCTTTTTAAAGACAATGACTATTATGGTACCTATTAAATAATAATAATATATCACTATATTGTATTATTCATATTTTACGAGTTCAACTGAATTTCAATGCAAAAGAAAATAAAAATAGTGTGATAATGTGAAAAATATCATGTAATACATATTAAATGATAATGATTTTTATTTTGTCAGTAATAATATGTTCACAATATAATAATTTTTATTTTATCACAATATATAGTTTTATACTAATAAAATTAGTATTTTAACTTGTCATCACAAATAAAAAGTAACACACGAATGATGATAGTCTAATGATAATAAAAGTTTTTACTTGTTATCACTACACATCTGTCATTAATTGTCAATAGTAATAAATTAATTACAGTTTTTGTCACCTTTATAATTCTCACATTTTGACTTAATTTTTTATCAATGCATGTTATGAAACAAACCACCTTGCTCAAGTAAATTTATATAAAAAATTTGAGGTTTATTGCGTCTTTAGCCGTCAATTAGGTACAAATGCCTTCTCTGCATGAGGGGGGCCTTTTTCACTTGCTTGGTTTGGTCCTAACCTTATCTCCTTCAATGACATGACCGAGCCTGGGCATGCTCTGGACCACTTGGCGCAACTTTGATCCACCTTATTTGGCAACAATTATTGGTGGATTTATCTCAAATTGATCAACATCTCAAAAGTTAATGAAAATCGGTGGATAAATTCAATCTTAGTATACATAATAGTTTTTTTCCCTTTGATGAGTATAGTATACATAATTGTATTGTTTTTAGGGAATTACGTGTTTAAGAATGATGCAATGTTATTCTCGGACATAAATGTATATGTACAATAGTGTGAATGTGAGAAGCTACTAGCTCCAATAATGAACTAGGATCAATTATGACTTGTTTTATATTAAACAAGCGTTTACAGGGACGATGAGCCCTTGTAGAATTAGCAAGATTGAAGTCTCATAATAAAAAAGTTATGAGTTTGATTCTTACTAGTGTGTGGACATTTTTCTATCAAGTAGTACCTTTGGAGATTTTTCTATGGCATGATAGTGTTGTTGAATATATTCTTTTGTTTTTTATTGTACCTAGTATTGAAATATTAATGATGCATTAATCTATCTATTGAATGCAATCGCTCCCCTCAATAAAAATAGAGATAGAGACACAGGGAGAGCATATATTATGCATTTTATGTATCAGTAAATGTGTTTTTGTTGGAATCTCGAATCTTAAGTCTAAGAATAGTATTCTCCTTATATATAATTTTGAATAATTCTCACATATAGAGCTAGGTTTTGAAATGAGTTAGGTCTAGTGTTTATATTCAGTTATTATTTTCATTTGTTTAATGTAGATGCAAATTTTTATGAAGTCATGAGTAATGCTACCTCATTTAATGTAACAGCATGTCGATAAATATTTAAGCAATTGTCAATGCCCTTTGCATGAAAGCACATTATTCTTCTCTTTCGGGGGAGGGGGGAGGGAACAGCCATTGTAATATGATAATTTGATAACAAATGTGTAATAATCTTTGCACAATGCTTGGTGGTAGCATGAATTAAAGAACTTGGGGGTCATAATATTCCATAATTTTTCATTTAATATAGACTATTGAAGAAGCAAATGGCCCCATGATAATCTGCCGGCTCACGTTGTTAAACCTATTAGGTCGATTAATAATCTAAAGTGAAAACCTGTGATTCATAATCTAGACATTTTGAAGAATAATTTCTATTTTATATGAAAATTATATTAGTCTCTCTGAAATTGACATAGAATGATTGAGTTAAAATAAAAATTATACTAATAATTTAACCTGCAGTTAGTCCATCCTAAACAACACAATCAAACACAAAAATTGTGATTAAAGAATTCGTTGCCTTCATCACCATTCCATCTTACCAAACAGATGAACAATTACCTAATCTCACTTACAATTGCAGTTAATCCCATGAGGACCAGCAGGGCAAGATTCTTCATCCACTTTATCAAACACTGTGGAGACAGAATTGAAAATGGGGACCAATGTGCTTCAAAAGTCACACTTTGAGCATAAAATGTACATACATTATGTTTCTCCTCAAAAGAAAAAAGAAAATATACATATATTATGTCGCACAACGTTATCAGGCAGTAAAACAACAAGGTTTACAATCTCTTCGTGTAATATTACAATGTCATGGATCCCGTTTTCCTACAGAATTTTAGAGGTGGCTTATTTTCAGCAATAATGAAAATTTTAGCTATCCAAAAATTTTGGTTTTTCATATAAAATGATATTAATATTTCTAAGAAATAATCTGATTTTTTTTTTCTTTTGAAATTTCACTAATTGTTATTAGATTAAACTATTGCAAAAAGTTATTACGAACAGAAGTAGCTATAACATTTAGTATAACAAGAGGTGTTCAATCCTACAATCGATAAAAACTGACCCAAGGAGTTTTATTCCACTTTTATTGTTGGACATATGGCGGATGATCTGATTGAACATATTGCTTATACACATTTAAGGTACACATGAGTCTAGTTTTAATTGAAAATTTGAATATTTCTATTACTGATAACTATTATGTGCATTATCAAAAACATATTGTTTCTTCAAATTAAATTAAATATCAATAGCAAAGAGTAATCATGACTTAACAATAATCCTAATTAGCAGATGTTAAGATAATCATAAAACAACACGAAAACAAAGATTTTTTTTAATTTTTTTTATTTTTAAGAGAAGCATTTACAATATTCAAACAGTATATCGATATATCAATAACAAACAACCAATACATGAATAGGGAAAATTCAATACAAAAACCTTGAATCTATTATATGGTAAAAAAAAAACAACTCACATATTGGTAAAAGTCTAATTCATGACCTCTAAGTTATGAAACCTGTACTATGCCATTTTGGAGAAGTAGTTACCGGCCCACCAACTTTAAAGTCAGTCTTCTGTTTTTGTACTATGTATTTTGGAAATTAAAAATTTTTTTGAAGAGAAAAAATTACAATATATATTGAAATAATTATATACAACAGGAAAATCCTCAACAACATATGATATAATAGAAAAGTTTTATTATGTAATAGAAAATCCTCAATAACATATCATATAATACAAAAATCATTAATAATATATCATATAATACAAAAATCCTTAATAACATATCATATAATACAAAAATCCTCAATAGCATACATTACAATAGAAAAATAGCTAGAGTGATAGAAACTAAATTTATGACCTTCAGAATTATGAAATTTTCACATTGCCACCTATACGAAAGCCTTATCGGACGGAAATTGAAAAACTTTAAGATAATATAAAGACAACTAGTACAATATGTCAAAATAGTTATGTTACATAAGTGGTAACATTTTTCTCATTCATGAATGTGTGGAAATTAAAGGTACAACGTTGATATGAATTTCACCACAAAAAAGTTTCAAAGGATGCCTAATGTGGCATAAGTAAATAAAGGATTGGATTATGTACACAAAAATCCAAATTCTACATCTTGACTTTGCTTTTTAGGGTTCGTCGAGGCTACAAGGTATTAATTATATGTACAATTAATTAGTACAGCATTAGGTGCACATTAAATAATATTCCTTGAAAAAGAATATTAGTGGCACCATCCGACAGTACTGGGCGGCATACGTTGTGCAAGAAAGTAGGGCAAATGCGGTAATGGGCAACAATGCTTAACTATTGAAACAAATATCATGATGTACTAGAGCGCACATAAAATAATTAATATTATATATATATATTATATATGTAATTTGTGTGTATTTAATAATTATAATATAATTATTATATTTATATGAATATACACACAACTTAATATAAATAGATAAATTAATAAGTTAATGATATTTTATTGTATTGTGGATGATTATCAAAATTGAAGTTAATTAATACAAAGGGATATTTTAGGTATAATAAAAGAAAACATACTATCAAAATAGCTACATTTGACCCCTTACACTTTATATACTACAAAAGGAATTTAATATGAGTGAGAAAAAAATGTGTTACAATATAAAAATTGTCACTAATAATAAGTACAAAATGGTAATAACTTTTATTTTGTCACTAATTATATATTTTTTGTAATAATAATTTTTTTATTGTCGTTATATAACTCATTAGTGATAACAAGTGGTGTTTTTTATTGTTACTATAAACAATTAGTACCAAAATTATAGTGACAATCTGGTGATGACAAAAATTGTAACTACAATTTAGAGATAAGATTTTTATTATCACTGGATAGTCATTATACATGTGCCGCTGATTGTCAATGGTGATAATAAAACATATTTTTGTCATTATAAAGTTGGTTAAAAATCGTTTTTTTTTTTTGTAATAAAGTATAATTTTTTGTCACTATTATATAGAATAAGCAATATATTTTTCAAAAAAAATATATAATTTTTTTTAATTTATGAAAAAAAAAAAGTGATATATTTTTCACTTTGTCAACTTAATTTTTTTGTCACCTTTCTTTATTTTTTCAATATATATATGGTGTAGATACATTTATATGTGTGTGTGAATATTTCTTCCTTTTTTATTTTTATTTTTTTATTTTTATTTTTTTTATTTTTTATTTTTAACCATAATCTATATCTTTCTAAACCATGCATAATTTCAATCCATCCACTTCATTTCCTCAACCATGCATGAGGCCATTTGTGATTGTACACAAAAACTGTGATTCTTGAAGCAAAAACTATCAAATTTTTTACTAAAGTCAATTCCGATATATCCTTCAATATCAAATTTATAAAATGAACAGAACATGGCAACCAATGAATTGAAAAATATTTTTTTGAGAGCAATTTTCCAGCTTTTTTGTAGTTACTTGCATTATCCGTAACCACATGAACAACATTATTAACACCCACTATTTCAACTATTTCAGAAAAGAGATTGCACAAAGTTTTTGCATCACTGTCAAAGTCCGAAGCATTAACAGATTTAATAAACAATATCCCATTCAGACAATAAACTAAGAAATTTATCAATGACCTATAACTTTGATCAGTCCAACCATCACCTATAATTGCACAACCAGTTTCAATTCATTTACTTCGAAGAGCATCGATAGTTAATTGACACAGAGTTCTAGCTTCTTTAAGTAAAGAAATTCTCAAAGCATGATAAGAAGGACCAGTGTATCCATGACCCATTGTTGCTATTCTACTTATCACTGGTTGGAAATATGGAGAATTCACAACATTCATCGGGGTACAATAATCATAGAACCATAAAGCAATTGACGTATCGGTATCATGCCATCTTTTTTTACTTTGTAATTTTGCTTGTGTATTAGGTTGAGATGAATCAATACCACTACCGGCTTTCATGTAACTTCGAATGTGAGTTGTTCTTTTTCTTTAATTACTACTACTTGCATCTTGTTTACTAGTTTGATTTGTAATTTGTTCAATATCATCTCCTTCATAATTTTGCTTGTATATTAGGTTGAGATGAACCAATACTACCGGCGTCTTTCATGTAACTTCCAATGTGAGCTGTCATTTTCCTTTCATTACTACCACTTGCATCTTCTTCACTAGTTAGATTTGTAATTTGTTCAATATCATCTCCTTCATAATCACATGTAGCAACATCATACAAATGCAATTTGGATGCAGCTTTCTCCTTCTTGTTCTGTGCAATTTTAATTAATGAGCCTTTAATTTGAAAATGAACATCTGAATGAATTTTAGAACAACCCTTTACGTTACCAGTAATGCCAGCTAGATGTTGCTTCATGCGATTAATTCCTCCTCCAGTAATTGCTTTGTTACAATACAAACATTTGAGAGTCTGAGTCTTCCCACTAGAAGGTACCTCATAGCAATGCTTCCACGCTATGTCATTTCTAATATAAGAGTTCTGACCACTACCAGACTGTTTCATTGATTGTGATCCGTCTTGCGCCTCAGCGGGCGAAGAAGAACCGGTATTTTTCATTTCCTATAATTTCAATGAAAAATTAGAAAATTTTAATAGACAAATAATAACAAAAAAAGTGGCCCTTCACAAGGATGAACAATTAAGAATAGTTCAAAAAATAATATAAACAAAGTGGTCTTTCAAGTTTCAAGTAATAAATAATAATAATAATATAATTGGATAATTTTATTTTTCATCTATGTATATGTCACTTAACTTAATTTACTCCCAATAGTTAAATCACTTGATATATTTCTTTTACAGCAGAAAAACTCAATCCTACCTCCCAAAAATTGAAGCCAACACATCACAAAAAGTCAAAGAGCATAGAGAACACACATCAAACAGATGATAGGCAATCCAATTACACATACAAACATAGTATCAGCACTTAGGCTTTAGCTCAGCTAGTTGTAAACAAACTCAAAAGTTATAATGCAATGATCAACTCAACTCATGTTGGCACCCAATTTGACGTCATAAATCCAATTTTAGCACTTTGCTAGCCATAGGCAAATATACAACTGAAATACACATACATTGATTTACACACTCGAAGTCTCAATCTACATCACTCTATTATTCTCCAAGTTAGTGAGATATTGACAAGTATGGCCAAGAAGGAAATCTTGATATTTATTCTTTAATGAAATAAAAAGACAACAAAAAGAAGAAATATTTAAATACTTAATATTTTGAATGGGAAAAGAAAAAATACCTCCAAATGTGGCTATAAATTTGCAAGTTGCAAGACTAATTGGTGGGATTCAAATCTCAAGATTCCAAGAATGGAGTTTAGATTTTGCTTGGCTTTGGATTTTCAATTTCAAGAGAAAAGGCTGCGGCGGCTGCGTTTTTATCACAAAGGTAGAGGCAGACAAACTTTGGTCTTTTCTTTCCACTTAGTCCTAGTATGAATGTTTTTTTTTAAAAGAAAACTAGTGAACGTGTCAATAACCGATTTTTTGTGGTTCACAGTGGTCCAATTTGCTCTCGGTTTCTTTGAGTCATCTAAACCAAACCATGCAAGGGTCACCGATCAGACCAGCTGGTTCGGTCTGGTTTTAACAACATTGATTTGAATGGTATGTCACGTTCTGTGATAATAAAGTTCATTGCAAAAATATGAAAAATTAACTAAGATGGGCATAGGTTTATATGATGTATGAAACAACAATACTTTCTCAAATTTATTGTTTCAACTGGGGTTTTTACAGTTCAATGAACCAATTAAATGGAATCAAAACAAAATTTTTTGAGAATATTAAATTATTACATGGATATATTTCAAAAATCAAATACAAAAACTAAACATAAGATAAATTCTATAAATTACTATGCCATAAACAATTACTACTATATAGATCCACACACAATATCGATATGATACAAACCTACACATTACCTATAAAAAGGAAGAGACAATATTACTTCGTTCAAAGGACGATGACAATCAAAACAAAAATTGATATGTGCCGAAGTTGAACTGAAAATTTTGATTAATTCAATTGTGATTTTTGTGAAAATTCAATATTCAATTTGATTTTGGTTTACCAAAACCATGCATACTGGCCCTGCCACATTATTATTTCTAGATATTTTTATACTTAATTTTTTATGTACAAATTGTTTATATCTATTATTTGTTTTATACCTTCTATATTTTTACTTGTAAAAAATATAATTATTATTTAATATTTATTTTTCTTAAAAGAGTTCAAGTAACCAAATTAACAACTTAATTAAGATAAAAAAATTGATAAAAATTGAACGGAACCAATTACTTTTATTCAATATTTAATGTAATAATTTGATAAATTGGAATTTCAATTTTATTTGGTTAAGTTCAATTTAAAAAGAAGGCCCTAGTTCCAACAAATCATGCTATTTGACCATAAGCATCACAGACATTTTATTGGCCATATCTAACAGGTAAACCATAATAGACCGAGAGAGGAACATGCACACGTATTTTTTTATTTTTTATTTTTAGGTGTAAGGATCGTTCCCAAAATTATCTGAGTAACCCTCGTGGCCTCGAACCCACCACCGATCTAGAATTAGAATGCAGTACAAACCGTCTTCGACCAAGAGACGTCACCCTCACTAGGGAAGATACACAAAAACTTACCCAAGTTTGCGTTGCTACCTCCCTTTTCTTACCGCTAAATTTTTAAGGCTGTAAAATTGATAGGGTAGAAACACAAACTAAAGTAGATTTTTATGAAAGCATAACTATTTTTTTTAATGTCTTTTTTCCCTTAGTTAACCTCTTTTTGCAATTACTCACAAAGGCACTTGCTCTCTTGATTATTTGTTCTTGGGATAATTATCTCTACACGCTTTAAGGTTTATTATAATAATCAAAACACCTTCTGATGTTCGGACAATTATCATTAAACTCTCCAATGTATAGTGTCACAATTAATACATAATTATAATTATACCCCTTAAATATATGCATAATTATAGTTAGACCCCCTAGACTAATGCATAATATTACGATCACACTATATGTGGTGTACTTATAGGGCTCATTTACTCTTATGGCTATAGCTCAG
>JACFYI010002276.1:99055-109271 GCA_014898755.1 Handroanthus guayacan
GAATATTAGTGTTAGAAGAAATACTATGGGACGAACACTTTTAGGAGGCCGCTCTGCTACTAATAATAGGACACTGAAGAAGGTAAAAAGGATTACAAAATAATCTTATCCACCTTTATAATCCTTACTAAAGAGCCCTTTAATTTTTTAATAAATATATCCAAGCTTGTTTGCCAGATTATTAATACACCAATTGATGCAAATTTTCATGAAGTAATGAGTAATGTGTTATCCCGTTAAAGTTAATGTAATAGTATGCATTTGTGTATTCAATCAATTTTTGAAACTCTTTGAATAAAGTTGCATCGTTCTTCCCTTTAGGGAGAAGTCACAGATTCAATCTCCATTCCATAGAAGCAACAAATACATAAATAAATAGGGATTCATCCAATTAGGAAGTTGATTATAAAATAAAAGTATAAAACTTGTGTCAATATATAGCGGCTTTTCATCAATTGTAATACGATAATCTAATAATAAAATTTTGGACATTGTACTCCAGACAGAATTTCAAAAGATACTTTATGCATACAATATTCAATATCATGTCACACAACATTTTCTTGCAGTACAAGAAAGAGCTTTGCAATCTTTCCATGTTAAATTATAATGTCCTGGTTCCCGTTTTCATAGGGAATTAATTTAGAGGAGGTGGTTAATTTGAAAATTTTAATGGTCCTAAAATTCTAATTTGTCATATGAATTAATCATATTTATATTCCTAAGGAGTAATCAATCCCCATTTTTTCTTTTGAAATTTGGTATTTGCTAGATTAAACTATTGTGAAATTTAATTTCAAGTTATAGCAGTAGAAATAGCTATAACTTTTAACGTGACAAGAGATGCTCAATCTCTGACACAAGATGATGTGGGTTAGGCTTGAAAACCCTTAAAATGGTTAAAATAATGACACTATCATCATGATTCACGCGTTTTATTTTGGCCGAAACCCAACACAAACTTGACCCAGGTATCTCAAGAAACAACAAGATGATACCATGCGTACTTTTACAGATAGTATTCATTGATTGCTCCAAATGTCACATTCGGCATTCATGACACCATCTTGGACATTGTAGAAGAATTCGCATTTTGTATTACTCACATACCACCAAACACATTGCAACAAGTTATTCATGATATAAAATATTTGAGGTCGTATCTGCATTACTCCATAACAAAATTTATAATATGTTTACATTCCCCCTTGACTACTTACATTTATCACAAGCAATATGATTTTAATAACAATTCTTGTTGGATATGTTCGAAGTTCACAGGGGTCAAATTTTAATTAAATATTCAAATATTTCTGTTCAACTATTATCCGCAATATGAAAAAATTTTGTTTTTGTTTTTTTTTTTCAAATTAAAAGAAGTATCAATCGCAAAGAGGGATTACGACTTAACTACAATCCTATGCTCATGATTATCATAAAACAATACGACGAACAAATGGAATTTCTCCATAGAATTTGAGACCAGATAGAAAGGACATTCATTGTTTCACTAAAAGATGCAGCCTTAGAAAATTAATTCGTACTAGAAATTAAAATCTTAGAAGTATCTAAGGGGGAACCAGAAGCCCACCAGCATTAAATGTAGCCTTCTGTTTTTGTACTATACTTTATTTAGGAAATTTAAAACTTTAACGGTAAATTGCAATTTATCCCCCTTTGAAATAGGAAATGTGCAAAAAAAATTTTTGTAAAAAAATAACAAGTGTTGAGATCCCTTATAATTTTAAAAATCATGCATTATATTCTCCTCTATTAGAACAATGTGGCTCACTCGTGCATTTTGAAATGATTTTATTATTTTGGCCTGTATAATATCATTTTTGTCCTTCGTTAGTATATATATAATGCTCACTAGCATTAAAATTTAATCACAATTGCTTTTTTCTCTTTTTTCGTGTTAAAAATTTTTACTCTTCTGTTGCTTTCTTCTTTAATCAGAGGAAGTTCAAGCAAAAACCCATATGTTTTTGGATATTACAAAAGGAAAAAATGACATTGCAAAGCCAAAATAACAAAATCAACTTCAAAATGCCAAAATGAGCACAAATTTCCTAATGCAATGGGGTAAAATGCATTATTTTTAAAATTATAAGGAATCTTAATACCTATTATTTTTTTACAGCGATTTTTTGCACATTCCCTCTTTCACAAGAGGGTAAATTGCAATTTACCCAAAACTTTAAGGATATATAGTACAATTAATATATCAAAATGATTATGTAACCAAGTGGTAACCTTTCTTTCATTCGTAAACGTGTGCATCCGAAGTAATTAAATATCACCATTAATATCAATTTCACCTTAAGAAATTTCAAAGGATGGTGTGGCATATTTAATGAAATCATGTTTTCGATTATATACACGAAAATCCAAATTTATACCTACACTTTGCTTTTTAATTTAGCGTTCCCGGGGCTTCGATCAAGGCTAGATAGTATTAATTATTATATCTACAATTAGTCAGTACAATATTAGCTGCAAATAAATTAAATAATCCTCATTCAAAGAAGATATTATTGGAACCATCCTACACTACTAGGTACAAAAAGTTGTGCAAGAAAGTTGCCGATCAAGGCACGCATGTCCGTTGGGGGTTTTTTTTTTTTTGTTCCTCCCTTTTTTTATTCAGATAATTACATTCATTCATCTTGACATTTGAAAATTAATTACATTGATAAAGTATCGTTCAATCAACACACATTGACTGGGTCTCATACAAAGATTCATGTTCCCCTAGAAATTTCATATCTATCAACTTCGCATCACGTAATCACTACCAATTTTGACTACAAATTACCTTCCTTTTCTTTGGTTATATAACTTGTTTTGTTTACACTTGTTATTATTCCAACTGGGTTATTTTTCTTGTTCAGTGAATTTATCGAATTGAAACAAAAAATCCTAAACACACGAAATTGAATTGAAAATGCTACCGATAAATTTTGTATCCATCAACTTCCCAATGTACATCACATCACAACACCGATAGCAATTTTGATTACCTTAATTATCGTTGTTTGTTTTGGTCATTTTATTGACATCAACATTCAGAGTCTTGATTTTACTGCTCCAACCAAGGGTTTAAAAACTTATTGCTTTTCAATAAATCAATCGAATCAACTTGAAACAAAAAAATCAATACACACAAAAAGTTGAATTGAAAAACTGGCTAAGGAATTTGATTTTTATTTTTTTTTTTGAAAATTTAATATTCGGTTTGATCTTGGTTTACCAAATCACACCGAATACCAAATTATTTATTTTAGATACTTTATACTTAATTTTTAGGTACATATTCTTTTATATATCTATATATATATTAATTATTATTTATTTTATATCAAGAGACCTTCCTTGCTGTTGGTGGGCCAATAAACAACTCAGTGACAACCTCGGAGCACTGTGTACTTCGGCTGCAGCTCCCAATTTCTTGCTGCCCTACATTTTCTTGTACATGCCTTTGCTTCAGCCCAACCTGTAGGTATATATCATTATTTTTACACCACCAATTTCAGCATTCAAATACATACATATAACAATTATAAAAGACAGGTTATGAACAATTATTTACAAGAGGTACTTGATTAGTTAAGCTACATGCCTAATCATATGAGTGGGTAAATCACTTTTGGTCCCATAAATTAGGTCATTCAATTCCTAACATTTGTTTCCACAACTTTCAATTTATCGCACATTTGGTTGTTTGGCCTCCCTTCCGTTAACTACTAAACAGCAGAAAAAAATGCGGTCATTTTTCAGCCACAAAATTTTAGAGCCACGTTCTTTTTGCTGTTTAATAACTATTGGCAGAGGGAGGACAAAGGATCAAATACGAAACAAATTGAGAGTTCTGGAACCAAATGTGAAACATTTGAAATTACTAAGACCAGAAGTGCAATCTGAATCCTCTATTTTAACTCGTATTCTATATCCTACTTCATTACACTTATATTTGCCAAGTGTGTGATATCCACAACTTTACATTTTTATAAGGAAAAATTAAATACACCTGGCATCCACATATGGAACAATACTTTGGAATAAAGAATCCTAACCACCAAAAGGGTACTAATTTATGCCAATCAGAAAAGTTATTTTTACCCTCATATGAGAATATGACCAAGGATTCAAGTTAATCTCACTCAGAAAAAAATAAATAATCAGATAGGCAAGTGCAAATCAAATGTATTACTGTAACAGTGAGCTCAAATTCTAAGTTTAAAGCTGTGCAGTAATCGATCATGCTATGATTTTTACTTGCAGTAATTAATGAATCAAAGTTCAACATAGTTAAGAATTTTCAGAAGGGAAATTGATAAAAAATTTTACCTTTTCCCGCAGTCTTTCATTTTCCTCCAACAGAGACTTCTCCTGAAATTGTGAGAGAAATTCAAGTACCAGAAATTAGGTAAACAGTATAACTTAAATCGAATTCTTAGTTTGTCACACCTTCGTTTGTAATTTTTCAGTTTCCTCCTTGAAAAATTGAGCCTGGAACATGAACAATTAAAAATTAGCTTTTCATACGTATGTTGATTTTGTTCATTTTCAGCAAGGTGCAATGGTTAGTTTTGATTCCATACCGGATGATTTTTCTTGTGCTTGTTAATATATTTGAAGTATGAATGTACTAGAGAATTAATATTGAAGTACTGATTCAATGTAATAGTTTCTTTTAAAAATAAAATAAAATAAAATAAAATAAATGAAGCACGATACTTTTAGTACTTTAAAAAAAACAAAAAGAAATGAAGAATTTATTCTCAAGAAACAAAGATAGGTAGATATATACATACATACCTTTCTAGATCTTATGTTCTTAAGGCTTCTTTGCAGCTGCTTGTCAATATCTTGAAGTTCCTCCATGGAACATGTACCAAGATTATGTCCTAAAAGCTTCCTGATACACCCAAAATTAAATTCATTTCCTAGGTTATATATAGATTCTTGTATGCGGTAAGGAAAAGTGAAATTAATCTAGGAAAGAGGTAACCTGCGGGAATTCTCCAGTAGCTCTATCTTCCTTGACATCATTGCTGCTTCATGCTTTAAATGCTGCAACGAGAATCAGACATGAAAACGCTGTCAAGAAAGTGATAATGATGCTTTCGTGGAAATATATGGCCCAATGGGGTATTCTGTCATAAATCAAATTCTTAAACATTCAGAACAACTTGAACATCTAGTTTTGCTGTAGCTTAGCCCACATCAAACCTCAAAAGCTGCAATTATTGGATATTTCTTGTAAAGTATTAGTGGCTCAAATACCTAAAGTTGTTTCTTAACATAATCAAGAACCTTTCGACTGCTGATCATACTCATGAATATTCAGAGTTTACAAGAACTTAGGTTGCTTAAAGATTGTCTCGAGTGACATGCATGCAGCAGCAAATGCTGGGATTACAAGGGCAGAGGAAAATAACTAATGTTCAGAAGGCCCTGGAAAGAAAATAACTGAGAAGACATAAAAGGACATAATGTAACCCAAAAACTTAACAAATAGCAATAGAGCTACAGAAATTAGGTAAGAGGAAATGGGGAAGTTGGTTTCTAAGTGCCAACAATTCAGAAAAAACAACTAGAAAGATAGAGAGGCCAACGCCCAAGAAAAAGAATGGCAAATAAATTTCCATTATCTATTGGATGCTGGTGAGTAAGCGCCCGAGAGTTAAGCCTCAGGTGCTCGTGCGCAGAAAGGTTTTACAACAACCTAAAGGCTTTGAAGCATTTTGAAGTATTTTGAACAAAACAAGTACAAAATTTTGATGTATTTTGAACAAAGCAAAAGGAATATTGAGTTGTAAAGGTTTTACAACAACTTCTGGGCTCTATTCAGATCTCCACCACCCCCCCAAAAAAAAATCCCCACACCCAACCACTAAGGCAGGAAGGCTACGTTTTTCTCTTAAAATTACAGGATTTAATTCGATGAGAACATGTGACATATCTAAAATTTTTATGTCTCTCTCGGTTTATGTCTTAAGCTTTTGTCATGAACTAAATTTGTTTTTGGATTATGATGAAATTCAATATGTACCTCGAAATAGTTACATCCATTTTTCACTATCTTACTAAAATTATGAATTTTATCCAATTTATGTCTCCTAGTAGTATCACCAATTAGCTAGTTAATTTGGAAATTCTAGAGTAACCTTGATGAACAAAATCTAGTGTTAATGCGGATTGGTAGTGCGTATTCAAGTCATTCAATTGAGTAGATGTATTGATTCAAATGTAGGATATACAAATACCTAAAGGTCATACATATAGCTATTATATATTACATATATAAGAACATAGTTGAGAAGAATAGGTTTATAAGCAATTTGCCACATACTTATGAATAATATGGCTAATAATTCAATTTACTAAAATATGGAAGAGGGGATGTATTGATTCAAGTGAGCTGTTGGGGAAGAAACCATCCATTTAATTGCTATTTGGTTCATTTATCCTTTGCTTACTTAAAAGTGGCAAGTGTGTGAATAAAATCTAAGTTTGCCAATTTTAGTATTAGCAACTTAATTCATAGTAACATCTCCGACCATTTAGGCAAACCATTCCTATAAATATAGGATAGATATTTCAAGGAAAGATTAGGTTCTACCAATCATAGGTGTCAAGGGAGTTTGATGAGATCTTCAAAAGTTGAAGGGGTTACTTAATGTCCAAACTTCTCGGAAGGTTTATATAATTATCATTCTTTTGGCACAAAAATATTCAAGATTTGGTAGAGATTTTTTGTGTGAATAACAAAATTTTAATGAAGCAAAAAAGTTAACTAGTATTTCCACAATTTAGGGGTCTTCACTTCATGAGTTTATGGTGGTTTGAGTGAATTGAACCACCATTTTAAAATGTTTACTTCAATAGTCAACAAAATTGAGCCAAACCCTTAGGCCCGTGTCTGTGGTGGTTTATGGGGATTAAATTGACCCTCCATGTTAGGAGATTGCATAAACCATTTTTGTAACCTTTTGTGGTCAATTACACAATTGTTCACATTCTTATTTGCCATTGAACCCTACAATCTCTCTCTCTCTCTCTCTCTCCAATTTTTAAAGGGTATTTTTGACATTTACTATCTTGACTAACTTTTTGTCAAACCAACTGAAGTAAACAACCCACAAAAATAGGTTAGCTATAACTACAATAACTTCTAAATTCATATTACCATTCATTAACCAAATCCCAAATATAACCCAAACACCCAAAGTAAACAGGCCTGTATAAGTTAGAACCATGCATAAAATAATTTATTGTGACATCTATAATAAGATAATTTCAATAATTTACCAAGAAGTAAGCCAAACCTGCATATGTTGTTCAACTTCCATGCCTACATGTCGTTCTTTTGTGAGTTCCAAATACTTTTGTATTGATCTTTGTATGCTGAACATTACATAAACAAAGAGCCATTATGAGATTCAAAGTAGAATTATTAATAAAAATAATAATGATGTTTTGCAAAAGAAACAGAATAAAATAAGACAGTAAGAAATATCTCTCTAATTTAAAAACTTAGGATCCTAGAAATATAAATGAGTGAACTACTGCAATTATTATCATGTAGGCTATTCATCATACTTATACACCTTTTAGATTAAGTCATTAAATGTTATCCAGCGTCTTTAAGAGTAGGTGGAATATATGCAGCTTAAAATGGTTCTTCAAAGTATTAGTTTCCTATTTGAGAAAACTTAAGTGCAAATTCTTCAAATTCAAAATGAGGTAACTAATCTATGGTTCTTTAGTAAGGAGAAAACAACCAGAGCACATAATAGACAATTGAAAAGAAGAAACATTAGGGGATCTCAAGGTTCATAAAATAAATCTATGGAAGCTACCTACTTAGGAGCTCCTTTGCTTGGGGTTACAATGGGGATTATACTACTCTCTGTAACCTTCTGTAAATTCTTTGGTATCCCATATTTAGTAGCGGGACAACTCGCAATAAGGGTCTATTCCCTACTCTTTCTTCTATTATTAAGGTGGTGTTTGCAATAAATTATGTAAAAGCATAATTACCTATTTTTGCTAAAAGTTAAAAAAAATCGGATTATAATCAAAAGTACTTGGTGTTTGAAAATCATCAAATAATTCACTATAAGTTAACAAAAAATTGCAGCATTTGGAATTATAATCACTTATTTTTTGTAAGAATAACTTACAGCACCTCATAAACAGCCAAATTATAGATTATTGTTAATTATTTTTAGAGAACTTACAACAGATGCAAAATTTCCAACCACTTAAAAATAACTTTCAGCAACTCAATCACATAAGTGCTTTTTATAATCAGTTGCAAACATTCCCTCGAGATTAATTAGTATAGGATAATAAAATTTCAATAATGTTCCTATTACTGCAATTTCCTAAGTGAAATGCACTTTAAGAAGGAACATTTGTGCCTTTAAAATAGAAGCCACAAATTACTAACGTCTGCCAAACACTTTGCTATATACATGAACATACTATTTTAATATTATCCACAAATTAATTAAAGTTACCAAACGAAATATTAATTTATATGTTTTTACAATTTAATAGGACAATAGACTAGTATGGCAAATCTAATACAGCATACCAGAAAGCTTTTTAGTATCACAGCACCCTAGATATTTAGTAAGACACAATAAAACAAAGGGAAAATATACTTCTAGTTTCCTTTTTAAGAGAAATGAATCATTCATTACACATTACCTAATGCAAGGAAACTAGCTTACCAATATCAAATTAATCTACGGCCACAAAAATCGAAACCTGTACAATTCTGGTACTTGATCATATTTTACCACCACTTAGGCAAAGCATCAGGTGAAAAATTACTTCAATTGGACAAAGTAAACAACGCTTAAACAAGGATGAGACTTATGTTACAACAGCGGTATAAAACATACACACGGATGTCTTAAGTGGAATTTCCAACATCAACATTAGCTCACCACACGAGCATTAGCAGAAAAAATGCAATAAGGGATCGAAGGTTTGCTTCATTCGAATAAGAGGGTATAGATGTTTTAAAGAGCTTCAAAGATACGAAAAAGTATTTGATAATTTTTATTAAAAAAGGAAACAAAAATAACATTTTCAAAATAAGATATTAGAATCTTCCAAGTTCCTTTGAAGAGGGTGTTTGGTGAGCTTATTTAAAGCATCTTATATGCTTCTACATCATATAAGATGTTTTTGGAGCTTATAAGATATTAAGATCTTATTTTGAAAATATATTGTTAAAGCGTTTGAATAAATAAAACCTTTTAGCTCATAAGCTATTTAACATCTTATAAAGTATTTTGAAAAGCTTATAATCTCATACAAATACGCTCTAAAAGAAGTAAGGAGTTCTTAACTTAATTTTAAATTCTCAACACACTTCCTTCTTAACCATCTTAATTACAAAATTATCATTATTAATACTTTATAAGCTCTATTCTTATTTTATCCTAATATTTTAACAACTTGTTCTTATATAAGATATAATAGTTTATAAGTTCCAAAAATATCTTATAAAATGAACGATTTTATATTAAGCTAAGCCAAACACACTTTAAGTGGATAAGTTTCGTTATCCAATATAATCTAGTGTTTTTAATATATAT
The DNA here is from genome assembly GCA_014898755.1 of Handroanthus guayacan. NCBI lineage: Eukaryota > Viridiplantae > Streptophyta > Magnoliopsida > Lamiales > Bignoniaceae > Handroanthus > Handroanthus guayacan. Next base: position 108,679 of record JACFYI010002276.1, read on the forward strand.
ATATATATATATATACATATGGAAGCTCATAATCTAGACGAAGGCTTTGGTCAAAAATATATTAAATGCAAGATGGCTCTTCTGGCAACCGGTCTTCAAGTTTCTTGTTGAATTGCTGTTGTCGAACAAGCATTTGCATCTAAACATAGTGGCTTTCGTTTTAATCCTGCATATATATAAACTTTGCTATCATGAAATAGTGAATTTATTTTGGAAAAGATATCCAAATAAATTAAATCGAGTACACAAACAAAGTATCCAAATAATCATATCCTATATTTGATAGACACTTCATCAAACAAAGTATTCAAAGACCTCTTAAATTGTAACTAACGGTGGCACAAAATGAGCCATTTCACCAGCAAAGGAATAATAGAATGGGAAACACACCCAACTTGTCTTCCAAGCCCAGTTGATTTTCATTAATAGATTGGAAACCACGCTCATAATATATCAAACTTAAACATTCATTATTAATTTCAATCCATGGGTCTAGATATAATATTTCCTACACACTATATATTTATCTTATATACAATCTTATAGAGTAGCTTGTTTCCTACCATAATATAACGTCCTCTTTGGTTTGGGTT
>JACFYI010002276.1:124732-135057 GCA_014898755.1 Handroanthus guayacan
TTCAGTTCTCTGTGATGCTGAAGTTGCTTTGATTATTTTCTCTCAAAAGGGCAGGCTCCATGAATTCTCAAGCTCCAACTCCAAGTGAGTTAATTTTTTTTCCATATATATTTTTCATAAAATTATATAAATTACATCATACTTGTTTATAAGTACCTTCCCTTTAATGTGTGGTTTCTGCTTGCTCAATTGTACTATGCTATATATAGTGCTTGATGATGAATAAAGAGTACGGTTTGTGCTATATCGACCTTATGCCTTAAAGTGGTCTGCATATGCAATATGTGTGTAGCCATCATTTGATTTATAAGATTGTTTTTTCCCTGTTAATCATTTTTGCTTATTTTATAATCCAGAGTGTTTATTTTTTCTTTGATATTCAAGAATATTAACAAGAAAAAGTTGGTATGTATTAATTGGATAAATAATTAGATTCTTGATTATTTATTAGGTGAGCCATATCGTATTAGTGTTAATATCCTTCCCAGAGGTCTGGATATTGAGTAACCCCTTCAACTTTTCAAGATTTCATCAAACTCCCTTGACACCCACAATTGTTAGAACACCTAATCTTTCCTTGAAATATCTACTTTGCATTTATAGGAATGATTCACTGTTCCATTACCCATATTGCAACATCATGGAACGTTGCAATCCTAACCAAGTTCTTAAACTAACATACTAGAAAAGTTCTGGCTATGTTTGTTTGCAATTTTTGGAAATGATTTTTGGTTGGGGCATTGCAAACAAACATTTTCTGCATTCTAGGGAAATTAACCCAAATCTATTACCGCAAGATACCCCTTTATGCTTAGGAATATTACCAAAAAGTATCTAGACAAGAAAGCGTCATGATTATATTTAAAAATAATCTTATGAAATTATCATCCAAGATATCCCCTTATAATTATTGTTAAATCTAAGAAATAATTTTGAATAACATTTTCCCCCCACTAACAAGACAAGGAATGAAATGGTTTGAAATTTATAGTAAAATAAGTCTAGTTCTATAACATAACAAGTATTACTTACAATTCAAAACAATTTCTACCTAACACTCTAAGTATAAACAAACATTCGTCACATTTTCCAATTCACTCTCAAAATTTATTTTCCCAATGCAACTATTCTCAAAACACTCCAAAATGTAAACAAACATACTCTTCGCAATTGTATATATGAAAATTAATGCATATATAAATTTCTTTGAGTGCCCAAATTTTCCTATTACGAACAAAAACACTGTTACAACAATTGTGTGTAAGTTGCATCATTGACAATTAGTAAGACGAGATATTAATAGTGAGAATCTAGGCTCGACACATCGCATTGATAAAGAGAACTTCTCTAAGAACCGTTTGTAATTTTTGTTTATGCAAGTATACTTTATCAGCGACAAGTAATGAAATGATTAGAAATTGTGTCGCAGAAGAAAATTACTACGAATTAAGTTGCTAATACTAAAATTGCCACACTTAGATTTTATTCACACACTAGACACTTCTAAGTAAACAAAAGATAAATAAACCAAAGAGCAATTAAATGGATGGTTTCTTCCAACTTAATCTAACTTTCCCCAATACCTCACTTGAATCAATACATCCCTTCTTCCCTATTTTAATAAATTGAATTATTAGCCAAGAACACTCAATTATTCAAAAGTATGTGCAAAATTGCATATAAACGTATTCTTCTCAACTGTGTTCTTATATATCTATGTGAATCAATTTAAGAACAATGCTTTGAGTTTAAACTCTAATATAGCTATATGTATGACCTATAGCTTCATGCCTACCTGCATTTGAATTAACCAATCCACTCAATTGAATAGCTTGAATATGCACTATCAATCCCCATTAACACTAAATTCATCGAAAAAGAAAAAAATCCCCATTAACACTAGATTTTGTTCATCAAGGTTACTCCAGAATTCTCAAATTAACTAACTAATTGGTGATGAGATAGTTACTGCTATGAGACATAAATTGGATAGAATTCATAATGTTAGTAAGATAGTGAAAAAATGGATATTGTAGCTATTTCTAAATTACAAATCGAGTTTCATCATAATCCAAAAACAGATTCGGTTCATGACAAAAACTTAAGACATAAACCAACTGAAAGAGACAGAAAAATTTAGAGATGTCACCTGTTCCCTCGTATTGAATCCTAACTTTGTAAGTTTGAGAGAAAATGTTGCCTTCTTGCCTTCGGCAAAAGAAAACAAAAAAAGCCTGGTTCGGAGAGAGTAGAAAAGGTGTTTTAAAACCTTTACAACTTAGTCTTCCTTTTGTCTTGTTCAAAAATCTTAAAAATTTGTCCTTGTTTCTTCACCTTTCTGGGCGCGAGCACCTAAGCCTTAACTCTCGGGTGCTTACTCACCAGCATCTGATACACAAGGGAAATTTATTTGCGATTTTTTGCTTGGGCATCGACTTCTTTATTTTTCTATTTGTTTTTTGTGAATTTGTGGCACTTAGAAACCAACTTCTCTATTTACTTTATCTAATTTCTGTAGCTGTTTTGCTATTTGTTAAGTTGTTAGGTTACATTATTTCTTTCCATAAAGTTTGTAATGTAGGTTACATTTTAAGTTGTTAGGTTACAGTACGTTGTCTTATGTCTTTCAGTTAATTTCTCTCCAGGGCCTTCTGAACATTAAATAGTTATTTTCCTCTGCCCTTGTAATCCAAGCTTTTGTTGCTGGACCCATGTCACTTTAAGACAATCTTTAAGCAACCTAAGTTCTTGTAAACTCTGATATTCATGAATATCATCAGCAGTTGCAATGTTCTTGATTATGTCAAGTCCAGAAATTGATCTACTTGGAGGTCTTCAGGAACTTGGACACTGAAACTCAATCATAGTTTTTTCTGTGTAAGACGTATTTTAGGCATTTGAGCCACTGATACTTTACAAGACATATCCAATAATTGCACCTTTTTAGGTTTGATCTGGGCTAAGCTACAGAAAAACATGATGTTCAAGTTGGTTCTGAATGTTTAAGAATTTGATTTATGACATAATTCCCCATTGAGCCACATATTTCCACGAAAGCATCATTATCACTTTCTGACAGTGTTTTGATGTCTGATTCTTGTTGCAGCATTTAAAGCATGAAGCAGCATTGATGTCAAGGAAGAAAGAGCTACTGGAGAATTCCCACAGGTTAACTCTTTTCTAGATTAATAATTTCACTTTTCTTTACTGCACATAAGGGACTATATATAACCTATGAAATGAATTTAATTTGTGCGTATCAGAAGTATCAGACGCTTTTAGGACATAATCTTTTTACATGTTCCATGGAGGAACTTCAAAATATTGGTGAGCTGCTGGAAAGAAGCCTTGAGAACGTAAGATTTAGAAAGGTATATATGTATGCATATGTGTATCTTTGTTTCTTGAGAATAAATTCTTCACTTCTTTAAAAACCAAAAAAAAAAAAAATTGAACTAAAGGATTGTGCTTAATTTATTTTATTTTATTTTTTAAATAAACAATTACATTGAATCAATACATCAATATTAATTTTTCAGTACATTCAAATATCAAATATATTAACAAACACAATAAAAATCCTCCGGTATGGAATCAAAACTAACTATTGCACATAGCTAAAGATGAAACAAAATCAACATACATGTGAAAAACTAATTTTTAATTGTTCATGTTCAAGGAGGAAATTGGAAAATTACAAACGAAAGTGTGACAAACTATGAATTCGATTTAAGTTATATTGTTTACCTAATTTCTCCTACTTGAATTCCTCTCACAATTTCAGGAGAAGTTTTTGTTGGAAGAAAATGAAAAACTGCGGGAAAAGGTAAGATAAAGGTAAGATTTTTAATCATTTCCTTCTAAAAATTCTTAACTGTGTTGAACTTTGATTCATTAATTACTGCAAGTAAAAATTATAGCATGATTGATTACTGCACAGCTTTATACTTAGAATTTGAGCTCACTGTTAGAGTCACATATTTGATTTGCACTTGCCTATTTGATTATTTATTTACCTTTTTGAATGGGATTAACTAGAAGTACTCTTGGTCATATTCAGATATGAGGGTAAAAATGACTTTTGATTCGCATAAATTAGGTCAAGTACAATTTTGACCGTTGGAATCCTCTATTCCAGAGCATTGCTCTATTTTCTATTCCTTGTTTTAAATAGATGCCAGGTGAATTTAATCTTTTCTTATAAAAATATAAAATTGTGATTGCCATACACTTGACAGATATTCGTGTAATAAAGTAGAATATAGAATACGAGTTAAAATAGATGATTCAGATTGCAGTTTTGGTCGTAGTAATTTAGAGTTTTTCACATTTGGTCCCATGACTCTCAATTTGTTTCGTATTTGATCCTTTGCCCTTCCTTTGCCAATAATTATTAAATGGCAAAAAGAACGTGACTCTAAAATCTTGTAACTGAAAAATGGCCACATTTTTTCTGGCGTTAGCAATTGAAAGGCCTAACTTACGGACCAAAAGTGATTTTCCCACTCATATGATTAGTCATGCAGCTTTACTAACCAAGTCCCTCTTGTAAATAATTTTTCATAACCTGTCTTTCATACGTGCTATATATATGTGTTGAATCCTGAAATTAGTATGGTAAAAATTATTATATCTACCCACAGATTGCGCTGAAGCAAATGTATGTACAAGAAATTGGGAGCTGTAGCCGAAGTATGCAGTGCTCCGAGGTTGTCACTGAATTGTTTATTGGCCCACCAACAAGAAGGAAGCTCTCTTGATATAAAACAAACAATAATTATAATATATATATATATAAAAAAGAATATGTACATAAAAATTAAGTATCTAAAATCAATAATATGGTATTCAGTGTGATTTGGTAAACCAAGATCAAACCTAATATCGAATTTTCAAAAAAATAAAAATCAAATTCCTTAGCGATTTTTTCAATTTAACTTTTGTATGTATCGAATTTTTTGTTTCAATTTGATTTGATGAATTTATTGAATTGGAAAAAACCCTTGTTGGAATAATAGAATTAAGAGTGTGAACGTGAATGTAAATAAAATGACCGAAACAAACAACTATTTGCGTAATAATGTGATGTAACATTGGGAAGTTGATGAATGTAAAATTATATGATTGCTTTGTTCTTTGCATTGTTTTATATGCAGGGTCACACTTTCAATTTAGCTTCAGCATGTTTAGGATTTTTTGTTTCGATTCGATAAATTCACTGAAAGGAATAATAAAATCGAGAGTGCTGCTGCAAGTGTAAAAAGTCATACAACCAAAGAAAACGAAGGTAATTAGTAGTGAAAATTGCTTGCGATTACATGATGCGAAGTCAACAATTATGAAATTTTGGACGTCTACTTCTTTCTCCTTGTTATGTTTATTTGTACAGGTACATGCATCTTTGTATAGGACCCAATCAATTTGTGTTGATTGAACAATACTTCATCAATGTAATTAATTTTTAAATTTCAAGATGCATGAATTTAATATCTGAATAAAAAAACAGGGGGAAAAAAAGAAAAAGAAAAACCCACGGACATGCGTGCCATGATCTACGACTTTCTTGCACAACCTTTTATACCTAGTACTGTCAAATGGTACCAATAATATCTTCTTTCAATGGGGATTATTTAATTTATCTGCAACTAATGTTGTACTAACTAAAAAGCAAAGTCTAGGCGTAGAAATTGGATTTTCGTGTACATAATCGAAGACTTGATTTCATTAATTACGCCACGCCATCCTTTGAAATTTCTTAAGTGAAATTGATATTAACATTCTACCATTAATTATTTCGGATGCATACGTTTACGAATGAAAGAAAGGTTACAACTTGGTTGCATAATTATTTTGATATATTAGTTGTACCATACATATCTCTCTCAACTATATATCCTTAAAGTGTTGGGTAAATTGCAATTTACCCTCTTGTGAAATAGAAAGTGTGTAAAAAAATTTTGTGAAAAAATAATAGGCATCGAGATCTCTTGTGAATTGTTATTTTGAAAATCATGCATTTTACCCTCTTGGATTAGGCAATGTGTGCCAACTTTGGTGTTTTGAAGTTGATTTTGTATTTTTGGTCTTGCAATGTCATTTTCGTCTTTTGTAATGCCCAAAAACATGTGGATTTTTGCTTGAACTTCCTCTGATTAAAGAAAGAAGTAATGGACGAGAAAAAAATTTTTAATAGGAAAAAGGAAAAAAAAAAAAAGAAAAAAGAAGCAATTGTGATTAAATTTTAATGCTAGTGAGCGTTAAATTGTTCCTTGTATTGTTTTATGATAATCATTAGCATAGGATTGTAGTTAAGTCGTAATCCCTCTTTGCGATTCATAATTCTTTTAATTTGAAAAAACCAATATTTTTTGGTATTGTGGATAATGGTTGAATAGAAATATTTGAATATTTAATAAAAATTCGACCCCTTTGATCCTTGGACATTTCCAACAAGAATTCTTACAAAAAGCATACTGCTACGATAAGTGTAGATAGTGAAGGGGGAATGTAAACATATTATAAATTCTGTGGTGGGGTAATGCAGATACGACCTCGAATACTTAATATCATGAATAACTTACTGCAACGTGTTTGGTGGTATGTGGGTAATACGAAATGCGAGCTCTTCTGCAGTGTCCAAGATGGTGTTTTCAATAACGAATGTGATATTTGCAATGGTTAACCAATACTACCTGTAAAAGTACGCATGGTATCATCTTGTGGTTTCTTGAGATATCCAGGTCAAGTTTGGGTTGGGTTTCGGCCATAATAAGAAGTGTGGATCATGATGATACTGTGACTATTTTAACACATTTTAAGGGTATTTTGTGTATATAAGGGTTTTCAAGCCTAACCCACATCACCTTGTGTCAAATTTAAGATTAATTGCAAGATCGAACATCTCTTGTTATGTTAAAAGTTATAGCTATTTCTACTGTTAAAACTCAAAATTAAATTTTTGCAATAGTTTAATCTAGCAAATACTAACTTTCGAAAGAAAAAAATGGGGATTGATTAGACTGATTACTCCTTAGGAATATAAATGTGATTAATTCATATGACAAATTAGAATTTTAGGACAATTAAAATTTTCAATAATTAGTCACCTCCTCTAAATTAGTTCCATATGAAAACGGGAATCACCACGTTATAATTTAACATGAAAATACTGTAAAGCTCTTTCTTGTATTGCCAGAAAATGTTGTGTGACATGATATTGTATATTGTATGCATAAAGTATCTTTTGAAATTCTGTCTAGGGTATAATGTCCAAAATTTTATTATCAAATTATCATATAACAATTGATGACAAGCCACTATATATTGACACAAGTTTTATTCTTCTATTTTATAATCAACTTCCTAATTGGATGAATCTCTATTTATTTATTTATTTTTTCGTTGCCTTTATGAAATGGAGATTAAATCTCTGACTTCTCTCTAAGGGGAAGAACGATGCAACTTTATTCAAAGGATTACAAAAATTGATTAAATACATAAAGGCATACTATTACATTAACTTTAACGGGGTGACACATTATTCATTACTTCACGAAAATTTGTATCAAATACATTAATAATTTGGCAAACAAGCTTGGATATATTTATTGAAAAATTAAGGGGCTTTTTAGTAGGAATTATAAATGTGGATAAGATTATTTTGTAATTACTTTTACCTTCTTCAATGTCCTATTATTAGTAGCGGAGTAGCCTCCTAAAAGTGTCCATCCCATAGTATTTCTTCTAACATTAATATTTCCTTCCCCTCTAACATATATTAGTATGAAGTAATGAAATTTTAGTAATATTCCTAAATTTGTAATTCACTATAGCAGATGCACTTTACAAATCGGCATATATGTCTTTAACTTAAGGGTAAAAAATTAATAAAGAATACTAAATATTTGATTAAACATACAAATATACTTTTTAACTATTCATACTCTATTTCTTACTGGACAACCCAAGCTTTATTTATATGTTCATTCATTCTTTCTTTCTTTCTTTCTTCTTTTTCTTTTTGCTTTTTATGAAAAACAATGCATGTCTTTCAATTCAATAGGGTCACAAATTAATATGCTGAACTCAATATGCCCTAACAAAGAGGCCCCAAGTATACTTTATAATTGTGTATGCAACTATTTGGTGTATATTCAACATATGAAAATATTAATTACAAAAAATACACATTGATCTAAATCATTCTAAAAGTTAGCTTAAGAGGTAAATATTATTCAAAACCATATAAGGAGATTACCACTGCTCGTATACTTAAATAATTTGAAATTTTAGCACACTTCTACATGCCCAACGCTAGATATCTAGAACGTGGAGTAACATGAAATTAGTTGTTTAAAACTAGGTAACATAATATTATGGATGAGTTTAACTTTGATATTACATTGAAAATGACTAATATCTATAAACTACCTTAAGGGATGAAAATTGTTTAAAATCATAGGCAGAGGCCACTGCTCGTGCATTTAAACGATGTGATATTCCAGCGATAACACATTGAATGATACATAAGATATATGCTCGTTAAGTATATTACAAATCAATAATTCTTTCCATTTCATTATTTGAGCTAGTAGCTCCACACAATATTGACACCATCATACGATTACGTCCAAGGACATTGTACTATTCTTAAACGTGCATTTCCTTAAAACAATAAAGACAATTATGCATGCCAAGATTGAATTCATCCACTCATTTTCATTAGCTTTTGAGATGTTGATCGATTTGAAATAAAAACCCACCAACAATTGTTTCCATAACATTGAATACGACAAGTACATCACCAATTGCCAAATAGGATCCATCAAAATGGAGGCCAAGTGGTCCAGGCCAAGTAGTCCAGGCCAAGTAGCTCACCAATTGTCACTATACATATATATATATATATATATACATATATGTTACTATAAAGTTATATTGGTACAAAGTAAAAATTATTTTTACCCAAAATATGTTATTAGTAACAAAATAAAAGTTATTGCTACACAACGTATATTGCTAGTGATAGTAGTTTTCACATTGTCACATAATCATCAGCACCACAAAGTCTTCCATCAACATAGTTGAGCAAGCAACTTCATGGTTATCCTTCTCCTTTTTTGTTAAATACTGAAAATTGAAAGGAGAAAAAATTATATTGTTGTAATTAAACCCTAATGTCTAGATTTTTTGTCCATTTTGAACCATTCCATTAACTTATTCAACAAAAGTACCTCTTGTGTCAAAATTCGCAAAACAATGATGTTTGATGTGTAATCCCTCAAAATAATGGTATCATATGTTTAAAAAGATATTTTGCAGTATCAATAGTGAAAATTTTCCTATATGATATGTATTGTTTCTGAAATGCTTATGATCAAATTTGAGTAGATAGTGAGATTTTATCAGTTCTGAAAAAAATATGATTATAGAATTTCAGTCAAATATTTACGTTATTTGAAATAAAACAATGAATAATATATTCTTCTAAAGAAAACAGGACAAGACACCCAAAATATCATACACTAAAGGTAAAGATTGCCTACTCGAATAGCAGTATCAACATATTTAAAATAGGGGATAATTACCTCTACATTTCGTAAGACTTACTATAATTTTCAAAACATACCTAATGTTTTGATAATTATCATTACACCCTTTAGTGTAAAATGTAACTAATGCATAATTATAATTATACCCTCTAAATGTATACAATTACAGTTAGACACCCAAGATTGATGCATAAAATTATGTATACCCTTTCACTCAAGAGGTGTACTTTTAATATTTATAATTTTCAATGGGTATAATAATAACTACTCAAATTTTAAGAGGTATAATAGTAATTATCCAAACATAATGGGGTATTTTGATAATTATGATAAACCTTAAAGGGTGCTTAGGTAATTATCCCTTAAAGCAATGTAGAGTACAATAAATTTCATAAAAGAATTAAGTAATTAATCATAATTAAAAAGGAAGTAAAAGACTAGAGCCGAAGTGGGCAGATTGCAACTTGCAAGCTTGGTTGACGAGAAAACGCTTATTAGCACAAGATGCGTTGTCAGCATGGAATTCGCCGACTGATCAATTCATGGTACGATGATGTCGACCTGTGAACCCCCCCAAATATTTACCATATACTTTCCCAAATATATTCATTTTATACCTTTTGTATTTGTATTAAATGAGTTTTTCAAGAATTGCTGTATAATGAGCTGTAAGAAGAAAGAAAAGGACCACTTTCCTTCGCGTCATCCTTTTCGCCATTTGCTAAAAGCAGACACCATAAGAAATTTGCCTTTTTTTCTTTTTTTTTTTTTTTT
>JACFYI010002276.1:183837-195575 GCA_014898755.1 Handroanthus guayacan
GCATTTCCTTTTTCGTGGGTAAGACTTGTTTGAGAAAGACAGAGAGAATAACAGCTATGTCAATACGGAAATTTTGGGTACGTTGTGCGGTGTGAAAATAAAAAGATTGTTGCATCAATTGCTATCATGTTTCAGGAGAAAAAAGATCCTGTTTTTCGCCATTTAAGTTCAAAATATGGAAAATTCCTTGCTAATATATTCCCTTTTTCGAATCCCCTTCTTAGCTAAGTCTCCTAGCTGCACCTTTAATGCTCTTTAGAGAATAATGACACACTCACACTTGATTTTTATCTCTTTTTTGTCCTGGGGTTTCTTGATTTTTCCTTTTGACTATTTGGGTATATATCATCTTCCTTTTTATCTGGAAAGAAAAAGAAAAAGTAACTTATATGCTAGGGTTCTTACATAAGCCATAGCTGTAGCTTCTCATGTTTTAAAATTGAGTTGAAATTTTGTTGTGGAAATCACTAGGGTTTTGGGGGGCTCTTTCTTAGTGTACATATATTTGAACACCTGCCACTCTTCTTGTCTATATAAGTTTATCCCCTTTATTTCTCCTTCGAAAAAATTTGATTTTTCCTTTTTCTACCAAGTTCCTGAGTTATAGGGTTTCCTCTATTTCAAGTTCTTGCTATTTTTCTGGTAAGAATGGAATTCTTGAGGGTCATTTCGTGGTGTTAGTTTGTGTACATATACGTGTTTGAGTGTATTTTTAATAAAGATTCGATTTTGTTTAACATAAGCTCTGAAATTATTTAGAGAAAAGGAAAAAAAAAAAATGGTGAGAGAATTGAAAATGCATCAAGCCGGCAAGTGACTTTTTCAATGAGGAGAAATGGGCTACTGAAGAAGGCTTATGAGCTTTCAGTTCTTTGTGATGCTGAAGTTGCTTTCATTATTTTCTCTCAAAAGGGCAGACTCCATGAATTCTCAAGCTCCAAGTATGTTTATTTTTTCCATATATATTTTTCATAAAATTATATAAATTGATCTTACATTATTAAACCAATTACCACATCCTAGAAAGTAGATTAACCACATCATACTTTAAACACGTATCACTTTGTTCAACGTTGTACCTTGCCTTTAATTTGTGGTTTCTGCTTGCTCAATTGTACTGGTTATGGAGTATGCTATATGTAGTGCTTGATGATGAATAAAGAGTACGAGTTTTGCAGTAATTGCTTAAACAGTGTAGGATCTTATTCTTTAAAATGGCCTGCATATGCAATATGGGTGGAAACACGGATATGTAGCCATATATCACTTGATTTAGAAGATTGTTTTTCCCCTGCCAGTCATTTTTGCTCGTTCTATAATCCAGAGTATGGTCATTTTTCCTTGGATACTCAAGAAGATCAACATTGTGGGCATTATATTATGATAGGAAAAAGCTACTATATAAACATTGTATGAAAGATACATATATGGTGTGTAGGAAATGTTATATCTATTCCATTAGATTGAAATAATGAAGGGTTGTTGAAGAAAATAGAGCCTTGGAATATTTAAGTTTGATATATTATGAGCCTGGTTTCTAATCTATTAATGAAAATTAACTAGACTTGCAAGACAAGTTGGGTGTTTCCCATTCTATTATTCCTTTGTTGGTGAAATGGCTCATTTATTTGACTATTTGGTGCCACTAATAGCGCAATTAAGAGGTCATTTTTACATTGTTTCATGGGAGAAAATGTCTGATTAAATATAGAATGTGTGCTTTATTTAATTAATTGAAGATATGATATGAAAACATCTTTTCTAGAATAAATTCACTATCTAATAATAGTAAATATTTATATATATGCATAGTTAAAATGACATTCACTATGTGTAGATGCAAATGCTTGTTCAAAAACAACAATTATTCAACAAGAAACTTGAAGCTTTGCCTAACATTTAGGTCTAAGAAGAGTCATCTTGCATTTAGTACATTTTTGATTGAGTCTTGGTCTAAATCATGAGCTTCCATATATATATATATGTATGTATGTATGTATGTATGTATGTATTTATTTATGTATATATTAAATGCTGGATTATATTGGATAACTAATCCTAGCCACTTAAAGGGTGTCTGGCTAAGCTTAGTACTAGCTCCTTCATCTTATGAGAGATTTTTGAAGCTTATAAACTGTAAAATCTTATTTAAGAACAAGCTGTTGAAGTGTTAGGATAAAGTAAGATACTAAAGTTTTCAAGGTTTTAATAATGATAATTTTGTAATTAAGATGGTTAAGAAAGGAGTTTGTTGAGCATCTACAAATAAGCTAGGATCTTTTTATTTCTTTTAAGAGGAACTTATAAGATTCTAGCATCTTATTTTGAAAATTTTTTGTTTCTTTATTTTTTAATAAAAAATTATCAAATACTTTTCGATCTAATTAAGCAAACACTCGATCCCTTATTGAATTATTTTTGTTAATGCTCGTGTGGTGATCGAAAACTACTTAAGACATCCATGTGAATGTTGTTATACGGCTGGTGTAACATAATCTCATTCTTGTCAAAGTATTGTTTGCTTTGTCTGATTGAAGTAATTTTTCACCTGATGTTATCCCTAAGTGGTGGTAAAGCTGATCTTTTGTGTCCTGGAAATTAATCTGATATTAGTTTACTAGTTGCTTGCATTAGATGCATCAAATATGTTTAATTAGAAATCATTAACTGTACTTAATTAGTTTTTTAATATGTAGATGCAATGTGCAACGTAAGATTCATTTCCCTTAAAAGGGAAACTGGAAATATATTTCCCTTTGTTTTATTGTGTCTCATTGAATATCTAGTGTGTTGTTATACCAAGGGGCTTTTTGGTATGCTGTATTAGATTTGCTATACTAGTTTGTAGTCCTATAGAAACGTATGAATTAATCTTGAGTTTGGTAAACCTTATTCACCTGTCTCATCAAGTGTTCGGTAGTCATTACTAATTTGTGGCTTCTATTTTAAAGACATAAATGTTCTTTCTTAAAGTACATTTCATTTAGGGAATTGCAATGTTAGGAACATTATAAAAATTTTACCGTTCCATACTAATTAATCTTGAGGGGAAGACAGTATTAGGAAGAGAAGAAATAGTAAGATATGAACCCTTGCAGTGGGCCGATCTACGACTAAAGATGGGATACCAAAGGATTAACAAGAGGGTAGAAAGTGGCATAATCCTCATTGTAACCCTTACCAAGGAGCGCATAAGTAGGCAGCTTCCATAGATTGATTCTATGAACCTTGAGAGCCCCTATTGTTTCTTCTTTTCAATTTGTCTATTATGTGCTCTAATTATTCTCTCCTTACTAAAGAACCATAGATTAGTTACCTCATCTTGAGTTTGAAGAATTTGCGTTTAAGTTCCATCTAATTGCTTTATTTTGAAATATCAAGGTGGTTCATATACAAAAAAGTGTTGTGGATATGAAATTGTTGGAACTTGTTTGACACAAGAAGCAAAACAAAAAGTTTTTCAACTTTTCTAAATATGAGGAACTCACACTCAAGCTGGTAACATTCCAAGTACGTTTAACAAATTTTGAGGCTGGAAACACGAATATGAGAATTAACTCATCAAAAAAATAAATAAATATAATCCCAATTATCACTTTTTTTTTTCATTTCATAAGGTACTTATGTTTTATTTTGTTACGACTAGAATTTATAAGTCATATATTTATGCAAGTTACCTTATAATCTACATATTGTGAGATTGTTTAGTAAGTGTTTAGTTATTGTTTTATTATGTAATTACAATATAACACTACTTCATTTTGTCATCTAAAATAAGTTCAAAATAAACCTTAGCTAGGAAAAGTGGTTCTAAGTATTTTGTATGCAGTGTTTCTCGTAAATATCCCACAATCAAAAGTTTTCTTAGCTTATTGGGAACTTTCAAAAACTATGTTATGCTACATATATTCCAACTATTGTTAAAGAAACTGAATAAAAGTTTAGATTTTTGTAGACAAGAATCATGTATATATAAATGATCAACTGCCTACATGGTAATAATTGCAGAGGCTCACTCATTTTTCCTTTCTTTTTTATTTTGTTCTTTTTCTTTTTTGAAACATCATTATTGTTATCTTGTATTACTACTTTTACTTTGGATCTCATAATGGCTCCTTGTCTGTGCAATGCTTAGCATGCAGAAATCAATACAGAATTATTTGGAACTTACGAAAGAACGACATACAAGGATAGAAGTTGAACAACATATGCAGGTTTGGCTTGCTTAATTCCTAGTAAATTACTAAAATGATCATACTTTTGATATGACAATAAATTACTTTATGCTCAAATTTTTAACTTGCAAGTTGTGGAAATATTAGTCGTTAACTTTTCTTCTCCACTAGAATTGCTCCTATTCACGTACATAAAAATAGAAACGTCTACCAAATCTTGAATATTTTCATGTCGAAAGAATGAGAATTACATTAGACCTTCCTAGAGGTTTGGAATGACTAAATATTAGTATGTAACCCCTTCAATTTTTCTAAATTTCATCTTACTCCCTTCACAGCTCACGATTGGTAGAACACCTAATCTTTACCTTGACATCTATGCAAATCACAGACATGGCTTGTCTAAATGCTCTTAGATGTTATCATAGGCATCACCATTCCAGTTCCATTCCTGCAATGTCATGGAATGGTTGCAATCAAGACGAAGATGTTAAACTAAAATATCGAAAAAATTTTGCAATTTTATTAAGAAAATTAATACATGCATATATTTTTTTGAGTATCCAGATTTTCCTATTAATGTGAAAAGGCACAGTAACAAAAACACTGTTATTGTAATTATGTTTGAGTTGCATCACTGACAATTAGTGATAAATTAATAGTGATAAAGAAAATCTTCTCACAAATTATAATGACAATCTTTAAAATCTTCGTTATACATATGTCATTAATTATTAATAGTGACAACTTATAACATTACTTTTCATTAACTAGAGTAACATTTTGACAAGACAAAAGTTTTTCTCGCGTAAAACATATCATCAGTGACAACATGAAAACCATTATCACTTAATATATGTTACTGGTAATAATTTTCACAGTGTCCATTTTATTATATATTTTTGTAGTGTATATCCTGTATTAGTAATTGTTGTCACAAACTCCTTCATGAATAAATATAAAAACCTATTCTACATAACAACATTAGTAAATATAGAGTAGACAATATAAATCTATATGAAGATTATGTCTACATAGTAAGAATTAATAAGACTACATGTATTATATGATTTTCTAAATCTTAAATAAGTTATAACTTGATACTACATGTATTATATGATTTTCCAAATCTTAAATAAGTTATAACTTGATAAACATTCAAGAATTAACATTTGTTGCTTCAAATGGAGTTCTGGGGCATTGAATATGAATAGTAAAATTATAGACTGTAAAATTTACCTTGAACCTGAAATATAAACGTAGGTGGATGTATTTATGTGTTGCACATACAATTTGTGAAACGTGTACATTATAAAGAAGTTACTAATAGTCTTCAACGAAGACTCGCCACAATTCTCTTATGGAAACTCCAAAATCTGCCAATTCTAGGGAGATAGGCATGGGTCGTCAACTTGGAAAGATTTTATAGTCTAAGGAAAGAGCAGAAAAGGGAAATATGGGATTGGAGGTCTCTCTTTTCAAGCTCATATGCATAGGATGTGAGTCTTACGTCTAAAAGTTAACGGAGTGGGGTGAAAGGACATAATGTGAGACAATTTGAAGTTGCTATCATCAATTTGAGAAAATTGAAATTATTGGGACCAAAAGTGTATTTGGCATAATTTACAGGAGCAAAAGTAAAATTTACAAAACGAAATTTAATCTCATACGTAAATTTCTAGGGCTTCTCAACATCATATAGTTGTTTTCCTCAGCCTTTGGAACCAAGCATTTTTTTGCTGAAATGGTGCAAATCTAACTCACTTGAGACAATATTCAAACAACCTAGGTTCTTTTCAACTCTGAATATTCATGGAAGAAGTTGAATTTCTTATAGGTCCTGAGCAACTTGGGACATTGAAACTCAATCTTAGCTTTTCCACGTAAGACATCTTAGGCATTTGAGTATCCAAAATTTCAAAAGACATATTCAATACTTGCATCACTGTGTTTGTTGACCTAGTTATATGAATAATTGCACTTTCTGCGGTGTGGGTGTCAGCTAAGCTACCGAAAAAACTTAATGCATGAGATGTTATGAACCTTCAAGAATCTGATCTGTGACATTAGATTAGGCCTCACGATTCTGTAATCTATATTTGTTGGGATTTGGTGTTTTGAAATACCCCATGTAAGAAAAGAAAAAATTTGGTCGAAGAGAAAATCCTATTCTATTTAGGATTTTTCAATAATTTTTTCAGATTTTCTCTCGTTTCCTCATTGGTCTAGGTGTACTTAATTCCTAGTTGGTTTTGGGGAGCTACAGTTCTGGTCTAATGGTCTTATTGTCTTGTGAAATGTTTAGACCATCTTTAGATGTGATCTTTTATGGCGCTTTTGAGCTTTGATACACTTTTGATTTTGAGAGAGTTTGGAAAAAATTATTGGGAGGATTTGTTTATAGTTCTTTTGGAGAGGTGGCGTTTTGAAATGTATTCCCATTTGTGACCTCTCTTAGTTAGTGTTAATAAATTATTTCCTCTTCGGACATGGATATAGCTCATTGTGGTTGAAGCACGTAAATTCCATTTGCCTGGTATATTTGTCATGTTTTTCATGTTGTTTCTTTTGCCTGTGCCTACTATGTTGGCTTTGCCAAAATTTTTGCAACAATATCAATTCAAGTTCTATATAGGTTTAGTTTCTATATGGAGAATTTTTGTCTCGGTATAATCTATGATCTTCCAGCAGCAATTAAAGCATGAAGCAGCATTGATGTCAAAGAAGATAGAGCTACTAGAGAATTCCTACAGGTTAACTCTTTTCTAGGTTTTCACTTGTCCTAACTGTTGTACATAAGGAACTATAACTCATTAAATGAATTTAATTTGTGTGTCTCAGGAAGCTTTTAGGACATAATCTTGGTACATGTTCCATTAAGGAACTTCAACGTATTGATGAGCAGCTGGAGAGAAGTCTTAAGAACATAAGATCGAGAAAGGTATATATATATGTATGTACGTATAAATAGATTACTCTTTGTTTCTTGAGAATAAATTCTTTCGACTTCTTTAAATGCATAACAATTTTATGCAAAGGATTGCGGATTATTGATAATTCTTTCCATATTACTAGAAAGACAGTGTTGAAAACTGATCATTGCACCTAACTAAAAATGAACAAAATCAACAAAAAGATGAAGCTGCATGGAAAAATAATGTTTGATTGTTCATATTCCAGGCTCAACTATTCAAGGAGGACACTGAAAAATTACGGATGAAGGTCTGACAAACTACAAATTCGATTTTATGTATACTATTTGCCAAATTTGTGGTACCTTGAATTTCTTTAATAATTTCAGGAGAAATTTTTGTTGGAAGGAAACGAAAGACTGTGCGAAAAGGTAAGATTTCTAGTCATCCCCTTAACTATGTTGAAATTAGATTAGTGTATTCGTTACTGCCATTAATTAAAATGATAGCATGTTTGTGTTCGGGGCAGCCTTAAACCTAGAATTTGAGCTCACTGTTACAGTCATACATTTGATTTACACTTGCTTATTTGAATTTTTTTTAATTTGTTCTGATAGTATTCACTACGGATCAAATCCACGTCGTGGTAATAGGTAGAATATTATGCCGTAAATGAACCGAAATAGGTCTGGAAATGAGGAGGATTTTAGTTTTGAATCCAATCTAATAAAGTCCCTCTTGTAAATAACTGTTGATAACCTCTCTATCATACTTGCCATATATATGTATTTGAATCCGCAAATTAATGTTGTTAAAAGATAATTCCTGCAGATTGGTCTGAAGCAAAGGCATGCACAGGAAAAAGTAGGACAACATGAAACTGGGAGCTGTAGCCGAAGTGCACAGTGCGCCGAGGTTGTCACTGAATTGTTTATATTATGTACATAAAGTTAAGTATATAATGTCAAAAATTAATAAATTTGGTATTTGGTATTTGGTATTGTTTGGAAAGCCAAAATCAAGATGAGTACCGAATTTTCATAAAAATAAAAAACAAATTCCTTATTGAAATTTTCAATTCAACTTCTGTATGTATTAATTAAAATAACTCCATTCAAAAAAAAAAAAAATTAAAATAACTTTAATTTCTTTCGATTTGATTTGATTAATTTATTGAACCGTGAAAATCCCTAATTGGAACAATAGAATTGAGAATGTGGATGCTAGTGTCTAAAGAATAACCGACTATTGGTGTGGTGATGTGGTCTGCAGAAGTCGACAGATTTTCATTTTAATTTCAAAGCCACATTTTCAACTTAATTTCAAGGAGTGATGGTTTTTCCTTCCTTTTTTTTTTTTTTTTTGTTTGTGGGTTTGATCAATTTACCAAATTGTGAAAAAGCCCAAGTTGGAACAAAATTGAAGTGTAGATGTGAGTGTAAACAAAATAAACAAAGAAAGGGAAAGTAACTAGTAATCAAAATTATTTTTAGTGATTGGTGTTGTGATGTGATCTATGTAGACGATTAAGCGAAATTTGTGCGAACAATCCATATTGAGAAGTTGACCGATACGAAATTTTATACATATATTTCTTTTTCCCAGTTATGTTTATTTCTAGGTGTGCATGCATTTTTGTATAGAACTCTATATCAATATGTGTCATTAAAATTTGTTGCCAATGACTATATCTGCACCACGTTCTTGCACAACTTTTTCAACCTAGCACTGTCGAATGGTACAAATAATATCTTTTTTCAAGGAGGATTATTTAATTAATTTGCAACTAATGTTGTACTAATTAATTGTAGATATTATTAATATTATTTTGCCTTGCGTGGATTGGTGCCCTCGGAACCAATAAAAGCCAAAGTAAAGAAATTGGATTTTCGTGTACATAATCAAAAACATGATTTCATTAATTACGCCACATTAGGCATTAATTATCCTTTGAAATTTTTTGTGGTGAAATTAATATCAACGTTGTACCATTAATTTTTTCGGATAAACACAATTGTACTGGTTGTCGTTAACTATCCTTATAAAAGTTCTCATTTTCTTAAGTATATTAGAAAAAACTAAATTTAATGCTGGTGGGCTGCGGGCTCCCCCTTAACTTCGTTCCTAAGATTTTAATTTCCAGCACTAATTTTCTACAGTTGCATTTTTTAATGAAACAAGTGATGTCACGGAATAGTTACAGTGGCAAGGTGGAGGTCATAGAACCACAAGTTTATGTGTTTGATTCCTATCGATAGTTTGTGTGTTTTCTTCTATTAGATGGTAACTTTGATTTACTGCATAGTATTTCGGATTTTTTTTTTAATGGTGCATATTTAATGTATTTGATTTTTGAATATATTGAAATATTTATATTAATATATTGATAATGTGTTAATTGAATGTAATTGTTTCTCTGAAAAAAAAAAAAATAACGTCCTTGTACATTTTTAGTCCCAATTATTAGTGATGCCTCACATTTAGGACTTTAACTTAATGTATTCCCTCGCATTGCATCATTTACCTCTTTACTTAAATGTTTAATTGCAGAAGGTTATATGATGCTCGCATGGCCATTAGTATGTCCAATTTTTGGATACAACATGCGACAATTAGAAAGTTAATTATGGGACTAAAAGCGCGACGCACTTTTCCTCCAAAATCAAGAGATTAGCAGCCACGCGAGAGTCATATAATCTTCTACCATTAAGTATTTGATGAAGTGGGCCAAAAGGACGCTTGTGAGAAAAAATATTAAATTAAAGTTCTTAATGTGAGACATCAATGATGATTAGGACCTAAAGTGCACAATGCCTAAGTTATGGACCAAAAATTCAAAGCATCCACTAATTATAACTAGTTATAATTCCTCTTTGGTATTGATATTTATGTTAATTTTTTTAAAGAAAACAATATTTTTCGATAGAGCAGATAATATTTGAATAGAAATATTCCAAAAATCAATTAAAGGCTACTCATGTATACCTCAAATATATGTAACCAATGTGTATCCACCATATTTCCAACAAAAATTGCTACAGAAACCCAACTGCTTGTGATAAGTATAATTGGTCAAGTAAATATATTGTAAATTTTCTCACGGGATGGTGCAGATTCAACCTTGTATACTTAAAATAATGAATAACTTACTACAGTGTGTCTACTAGTACAAGATTTATATAAAAATACGAGCTTTGCCGTGTGTCCAAGTTGGTGTCATTGATAAGAAATGAGATATTTATAAATAGAGGCACATTTTCATGTAAAACTCCACCATTTTGTGTTGATTGAGCAATACTTAAATGTAATTAATTTTCATATTTTACAATGAATTTAATTATCATGAAACAAATCAATCTCTTCTGACTTAAAAAAGGAGGAGGAGGAGGAGGCGAATGGAAGCTAAACCGACAAAACAGTATATGTACCATGATCTCTCTCTCTCTCTCTCTCTCTCATTTGGGTAATTGTAAAATGATCTTTCCTCAATTATTAATATTTGTTGCCAACTACCACATTTGCACCACCTTGTAGCACAACCTAGTACTGTTGAATGGTGCCAATACTATCTTTTCCAAGGATTATTAAACTAATTTGCAACTAATTAACGTTGTACCTTTAATTATTTCGGATGCACAAGTTGATGAATGAAAGAAATTAAGGTTACCACTTGGTTACATAATTATTTTGATAACATAATTATTTTGATATACTAATTGAATAAATATTATATTGTACTATTTCTCTCTCAACTGTCCTTAAAGTTTTTTAATTTTCTGATTAAAGTATGGTACAAAAATAGAAGGCTGAATTAATTAGTGTTGGGTGGGCTTGTGCCTTGTGGTTCCCCCTTAAGTATTTCTCTAGGTTAAGTTTTGCATCGAGAAATCCAACGTGGACAATTAAAAAAAAAAATAAATTGTTGTTTCAATTTCATTTCAAATTCTACATATCGAGGGATTCCATTTGTCCCGTATTGTTTTATAATTATCATAACATCCCCCACCTGATAACACTTGTTAAGTCGCTCCTCTTTGTTATGTTCATATTTATTTTAAGCTGATAAAACAATATTTTTTATACAACGAATAATAATTGAAGTGAAATATTCAAATTTTCAATTAAAATTTGACTTGTGTGTGTCACAAATATGTGTAACTAACATATATCCACCATATTTCCAATAAGAATTGTCACAAAATCAAACCGCTTGTGATAAGTATAAGCGGTTGAGGTCAAATATTATAAATTCTCTGGTTGGATAATGTAGAGGAGACCTCAAATACCAAAAATGATGAATAACTTGCTACAACTTGTTTGTTGGTATGCGAATAATACAAAATGCGAGCTCTTCTATAATATTTAAGACTGTGCAATTGATAACGAATGAGATATTTATAGAGGCTATTTTATACCATCTGTAAAGGTACACATGGCATCATCTTGTTGTTCTTTAGATATTGAATCTATAATTAGCAATTGGATTGCACTATTGGGTTGAGTTTGAGTTGGGTTTTGACCCAAATTGAAAGGCACAGATCATGATAACAATGTGATCATTTTAAACCATTTTAAGGGTATTTTGCGTATTGGGAAAATGACAAATTTTGCCCGATAACTATGTCATTTTTCACTTTATGCCCTGTATCTT
>JACFYI010002276.1:199024-209064 GCA_014898755.1 Handroanthus guayacan
TATATTTAAAAAGAAAGTAAAGGCGCCGGTACAGAAGTGGGTCGGATTACAAGCTCCTCTTGGTGGACGTGAAAACGTTTATAAAGGTTAAACTCAGAAGAAGCGTTGTCAGCATGCAATTGGCGGACTAATCACGTCATAGTACGATGATGTCGACCTTTGAACCCCATATATTTACTATACTTTCCCAATTATTATTAATACTAATTTTATACTTTTTGTATGTTTTAACAGGAATTTCCATAATAGCTGTAAGAACAGGCCTTTTTCCTGCGTATTATTCCTTTTACCTTTTGCTAAAACAAGACACCATAAAAAATATGCTCTTCTTTTCTTTTTTTTTTTTAATTTTTTTTCTGTCTAAATTCTTATATTTACTGGGTTTATCCTTTTGTGGGCATTTCCCTTTTTGTGGGTAAGACTTGTTTGAGGAAGACAGAGAATAACAGATATATGATCAATACGAAAATTTTGGGTACGTTGTGTGGTGTGAAAATAAAGAGATTGTTGCATACTTGCATCAATTGCTATCAGATTTTAGGAGAAAAAAGGGTCCCGTTTTTGTGATTCCCATATGTTTTTTTGCCATTCAAGTGCAAAATATGGAATTCATAAAAAAAATAAAAAAATTGCAAAATATGGAAAAATTTCTTGCTAATATGTGCCCTTTTGTGAATCCCATTCTTAGCTAAGTTCCCTAACCTGTACTTTCTATGCTTTTTAGAGAATAATACAGTAACACTTATTCTCTTCCCCGCTCCCCCCTCTTTTTCCTGGGGTTTCTTTTCGCTCTGTGGGTATCCATCATCTTCCGTTTTTTTCCGAAAAGAAAAAGTTACTTATATGCTAGGGTTCTTATATATATGCCATAGCTGTCGCCTCTCATGTTTTAAAATTGAGTTGAAATTTTGGTGTGGAAATCACTAGGGTTTTTAGGGGTTCTTTTTTACTGTATGTACGTTTGAAGACCCACAATTCTTCTTGTCCATATAAGTTTATCTCCTTGATTTCTTCTTTGAAAAAATTTGATTTTTCATTTTTCTCTCAAGTTTCTGAGTTAAAGGGCTTCCTCTATTTCAAGTTCTTGCTATTTTTCTGGTAAGATTGGAATTCCTGAGGGTCATTTTATGGTTTTAGTGTGTGTCTCTGTGTGTGTGTATTTGTATATACATATATGCGTGTGTATACAAATATTTTAAAATAAAGATTTGAAGATTTATTTGACATAAGATTTAAAATTATGCAGAGAAAAAAAAAATGGTGAGAGGGAAGGTTGAGATGAAGAGAATTGAAAATGCATCAAGCCGGCAAGTGACTTTTTCAAAGAGGAGAAATGGGCTATTGAAGAAGGCTTATGAGCTTTCGGTTCTATGTGAAGCTGAAGTTGCTTTGATTATTTTCTCTCAAAAGGGCAGACTCTATGAATTCTCAAGCTCCGAGTAAGTTAATTTTTCCCTATGTATTTTTCATAAAATTATATAAATTGATCTTACATTATTAAATCAACCAAATCACAGAAAGTAGATTAATTACATCATACTTTTTTAATAAGTACCACTTTGTTCAATGTTGTACCTTGCCTTTAATTTGTGGTTTCTGCTTGCTCAATTGTACTGGTGTATGGATTATGCTATATATAGTGCTCGATGATGAACAAAGAGTACGATTTTTGCAGTAATCCCTTAATCAGTTGAGGATCTTATGCTATAAAGTGGCCATATGCAATATGTGTATTTATATGGATATGTAGCCATCAATAGATTTATAAGATTGTTTTTGCCCTGTCAGTCATTTTTGTTAATTTATAATCAAAAGCATGGTTATTTTTCCTTGGATATTCACGAATATAAACAAGAAAAATATGATATGTTGGGTAACTAATACGATCCTTGGTTATTAATTTGTTGAACCATATCATATTAGTGTTAATATTCATTGTATTGAATATATTCATGTGCTCTTTTTTCTCATGAATGTTTAGCATTTCATGTGCCAGACCCTTTCCTCTTGATGTATGATTACTTTGATCCCTCCTAAGTCGACGTTATATTATGATAGGAAAAATGCTACCATATATATGAGTGCTTTTGATCCCTCCTAAGTCGACATTATATTATGATAGGAAAAACGCTACCATATAAAATGTTATGTGCAAGTAAATAATATTGTCTTAGGAAATCTTATATCTACTCCCATATGCATGTATAGAAATAATGAAAGGTTGGTGAAGATAATAGAGTCTTGGAAACTTTAAGTTTCTAAACTATCAATGCAAATTAATTGACTTGGCAAGACAACTTGGGCGTGTTACCATTCCATTATTCCTTTGCTGGCGAAATGGTTCATTTATTTAACTACTTGGTGCCACTAATAGTACAATTAAGAGGTCATTATTTACATTGTTTGATGAGATGAAATAGTATGATTAATATAGACTGTGATCAGTTTGTAAAAATAGTACGCACCATTTAATTAATCGAATGATGTGGAAACATTTTTTTTTTAAATAATGAACTCACTATTTCATAATAATTATAAAGTTTATATATATGGTTAAAAAGAAATTCACTATGTTTAGATGCAAACACTTCTTCAACACCAACAACTCAACAAGAAACTTGAAGCTTTAACAAACATCTGAGGTGTGGGAAGAGTGATCTCACATCTAATATAATTTTGACCTAGCTTTAGTCTAAATCATGAGCTTTCTTATATATGCGCGTGTGTTAAAGTAAATGTCATATTGTATTGGATAGCTCGTGTTGCCAACTTGGCTAAGCTTATTATAAGCTCCTAACCTCCTACATCTTACAAGATGTTATTAGAGCTTATAAAGTATTAATTAGATCTTATTTAAAACATAAATTGTTGAAGTATTTGCATAGAATATGGCATTAGAGCTTGCTAGGGATCACACTTTTGAAATTAAGATTGTGGAAAATGAGTGTATTAAGATTTTTAAACATGTTAGGAACTCTTCAGCTATATCTTGAAATGAGCTTATAAGATCTAACAGCTTATTTTCATGAAAGCTTAAAAGTTTTCTTTTTTTTTTTTCCTTTTCTTTTACTACGAAGTACTTTTGCACATCTTTTAGCTCTTTAAAACATCTTACACCCTCTTAGTCTAATGAAGCAAACACTATTGGAATATGTTATTTGAAAGTTCATGTAAATCATGTCTAGAGGTACATGAGTCTTTTAGTTTTCTAAGTAAATAGCACATGATTAGGACTAGATGTGTGCGTCTCTTAGTTGCTATAAGATTGTTCATGTATCTAGAATTATAATTTGTTTAGTGTAAAAGCCTCTTTTGTGCCTATACAAATCCATGGTATTCTCCTAAATCACTTGAAGTCATTTGGAATAAAAGTCCATCGCATAAAATATGACTTTCTCTTCTATTCTCTTTCCAGCAAACACTACCTCATATGCATACTTCTGCTAATGCTCGTGTGGCAAACTAATGTCGATTCGGAAAGCTATTTAGAACATCCATGTGAATGTTATTGTGCCACATGTCACATAGTCTCATCCTTGTTGAAGTATTGTTTGCCATGTGTAATTGAAGTAATATTTCATATATATATATAGAGAGAGAGAGAGACACACACACATGTATGTACATGTTTATGTAATGTGTAATTAGGGATTCATTTCCCTTAAAAATGAAATTCAAAGTATGTCTTCCATTGTTCGGTTGTGTCTCACTGATTATCAAAAGTGTGCTGTTATACACAGTAGATAGCTCACATAGATTGATTTTATGAACCTTCAAAGTCCCTAATGTTTCTTCTTTTCAAGCGGTGTTATGCTGTTTTTGTTTTTTCTTTTTGATTTGAGAATGTAGTTAGGTCACACCTTTTGTTTTCTTCTTAGCTATTAAGGGTGGATTTACCTTATATGAATTTGATAAACTGATGAAATATAAATTATTAGTTGCCTCATCTTGAGTTAGAGTTGAATTTGTGCTTAAATATCATTTAATTGGTTTATTTTGAAATATTGAGCTGTTGGATATTCGAAAAAGAATTTGTCATTTGGAAATTGTGGGAACTTGTTTGATGACAAGTAACAAAATAAAGGTTTCTCAACTTTTCTAAATATGAGGAACTCATGCTTATAAGGTTCCGAGTTGATTATCAAATTTTGAGGGCGGGCACATAAATCTGTGAATGTAATGCCATACTTTAAACTGAAAAAATAAATAACTATAAACATAGTGTGTGTTTTTGCTTTTCTTCTTTTTTTTTTTTTCTGTTTTTTTATTAACTAGTTACGTATGCTTTATTTGTTATTGAAATAATTTATAAGACATATATTGTGCCACTTATCTTATAATCCATATATTCGTGCCACTTTTGGTATAGTTAGCACTGGCTTATTTTGTAATTACAATATAACAGTACTATGTGAATATTGTAATCTAAGTATTCTGTATGAAAATTTTCTCATAAAGATCCCATGAAAATTTTCTGAGTTTATAGTGAATTGATACTTTGAAGAACCATGTTATGCTACATATATCCATCTAATATTGAAGACACTGAATAAAGTAATGATTTTTGTAGAGAAATAACATTTAATCCAAGAGTATGTAAATATGATTAATAATGTGCATGGTAATAATTGCAGTGGTTGATTCATTTATATATCTAAGATTAAATCCTTAATTAAAATAAATATTTCTTTCTTTTTTATTTTGTTCTTTTTCTGTTTCAAAATCTCATTATCGTTTCTATTATTAATTTTAGTTTGGATCTCATTGTGGTTCCTTATCTATGCAATGTTCAGCATGCAGAAATCAATACAGAGGTATCTGGAACTTACAAAAGAACGACGTACAAGCATAGAACTTGAACAACATATGCAGGTTTGGCTTACTTAATTTCTAGTAAATTATTGAAATGATCTTATTTTAAACGTCACAGTAAATTATTTTATGCAAAATTCTAATTTATGAATTGTGAAATATTAGTTGATAACTTTGTTGCTCCATTAAGGTTTCTCTTATTCACACAACAATCTCTACCAAATCTTGAATATTTTCGTGCTAAAAAAATGATAAATTGATAATTGCATAAAACCTTCCAGGAGGTTATTACTAAATTTATGTAAGCCCTTCAACTTACAAAATTTTGTCAAAACTCCCTTCACATCATGATAGGTAAAACACCTAACCTTTCTTTGAAATATCTACTTCGACATTTGTGCAAATTATAGGCATGGTTTGCCGAAATAGTATTAGATGTTATCGTAGATGTCGCTGTTTTAGTTCTAATATTGCTACATCGTGGAATGGTTATAGTTGGAATAAACAAGTTACACTTATAAATTAATGGAAAAATCATGCAATTTTATTAAAAAAATTAATACATACAAATTTCTGCCAGTATCCAATTTTCCTGTTAATTGAAAAAAAAAGTGTAAATTAATGATAAAAATACTATTACAATATTTGTGTTTAGATTGCATCATTGATAATTAGTGATAAACAAATAGTTACGACCTAGTGACGATGAAAACCTTTTCACAAATACATGTCAATCTAATGTGATTTTGTTTTGAGCATAAAATCTGCAAATATATTATGAATCTTAGGTAGAACCAAAGTTTCTTGACCTAATTAACACCATCTACTCCAAATATAATATTCACATGGGCAAAATTAATTATCTATTTATGAATTTGCATTATGCAAAAATATACAAATTAATATACTTGGAGTAGTTGCATTATTTGTTTTATATTTCTTCTTCATTTCCTGAAAAAGTTATAGATTTTAGGCTTAACATTTGTAACAATGATTATGCTTTATTTCGAGGCCTTTATAAATCTTTTTGTTTTCTCAATTTCTGAATTACCTTGCTTTTCCTGCTTTCATACATTCTTGGTTGTAGTTCTTCATCCTTCTTCTTTGTTTATAGTTGTTCTTATAACTTGTGTAGGGACTTCCTCAAGTTCTTTTCTTGTATAGCTGCATGTGATGGAAATGAATTTCACCGCTTTTTGTTTAGTCATGAATAGCAATAATTGATTTTAAGTATTCTTCTATTGCTACTTTGTTTTTGGATCTAGAAATAGCAGTAGATAACAATGGCATAGCAACGATGATTTTATTTCCATATAAAATTGACTAATTCTAGTGATAATAAATTAAAATATGATTAGTTATTTTCTTATATAAGTTAATTGAGTAATAAATAAAGTAGTCGAAATTTTCTTTTAGTTAATATATTAAAAATTATTGAATTAATGATTACTGTTTCGCTAAATAGTTATAAATGATAAAATATCGGAAAACATAATAGAAATTAACAAATACTTATTATTCAACTATGGTTAAATTGAAAAATGTTTGTTACAATATATTTAAAACAATCATAGTCTAATTGCTGTAATTTAAGACGTTGGGAGCATTACACTAAACTAAATCATTGATAACAGATGTAGAAACCATGTCCTTACAATAGAAATTAACTAAGCTACATACATGTAAACTCATTACATAAAAGAACATGAGCATGGATATGACATGCACTTAATTGGTACTTTAAATAAGACATCACAAAGCAGTACACTTGCATGCAAAAATAAAGGCCATCTATGTTGATTTTGCAAACTTTGAGTCACAAACATAAAAGCTTTGTATTTAGGTTTTAGTTTGCAATAATTAGGGTTATTATTATTATTATTATTATTATTATTATTATTATTGAATTAAATGCTTACTATTATTATTATTATTAAATACTTTTTTTTTATTATTATTATGATGAAATACTTTGGGAGAAGCATTCAGAAGCATATGCTTGGTAATAGGATTGGAAATATTGGAGGATGAAGTTATGTGTACCTTTATTTTAGGAGACATAAAAGCTTTGTATTATTATTATGATGATGATGATGAAATACTTTGGGGGAAGTATTCAGAAGCATATGCTTGGTAATAGGATTGGAAAATATGTGGAGGATGAAGTTATGCTTAGTTTTATTTTAGGAAAAAAATAAATTATAGTGTGTATGTTTCTTGTTAACTTTTTTTGATCATTAATGTCATGTCCAGCCTTAGGACTTATTGCACTTTACCCCCTAGAAAATTAAAAAATTGCATTGTGCCCTTTGAAAGTTTTAATATACAATTGTGCAACTAGAATAAGAAGTTTTATTGCACAAAACCTTGCAGCTAAATTTTCGGTCCATTTTTCGCTTTCAGATTATAAGCACGTGCATTGCAAAGAAGCGTGCAATGCACGTTTTTGTAATTTGACAGCGAGTATACTTTATCTGAAAAAAGTAATAGAACGATGAAAAAAGCATTGCCATAGAAAATTACTATGAATAAGTTGCTAAATACTAAAATTGGGCACACTTAAGGTTCCATTCAGACATTCGACTAGATTTTTAAGCAAACAAAAGATAAATAAATCACTATAAAAACACATGAGCATCCGTTACCAAAAAAAAAAAAAAAAAATTGCTATGAAATTATTTCGTAGCTAAGGCTACAGATTAGCTACAAACTATCTGAAGCAAATGTTAACTTTTATTATTAGCTACAGTTAATTTCGTAGCTAAATTTAGTTACAAGAGTATTTATTACAAATTTTGCGACAGTTAATTCGTAGCTGAATTCATAGTAGATACTTTTGTAGCTAGCTTTAACTACGAATTATCCTAGCCAATAATAAAAATTAACATTTGCTATGGATAATTGTAACCGTAGCTACGAAATTAATTTCCTATCAATTTTTCTATAGCGGATGCTTAGTTTTTTGATGGTGCATCTAATAGCAATGAAATGGATGGTTTCTTCCAACTTACTATGATTTCCGCAATACTTCACTTGAGTCAATACATCCCTTCGTATTTCAATGATCTGAATTATTAACCAAGAACTCTAAATATGTGCTGAATTGCTTATATATAAACCTATTCTTCTCAACTAATTTCTTGTATGTTTATATATGCAAATCACATTAAGAAAAAGGCCTCGAGTTTGAACTCTAATAATAGCTATATGTATGATTTATAGGTATATTTCTATCCGATAAATGAATCAAGCCACCGGCTTAATTGAATATCTTGGATATACAGTGTCAACCTAGTCTAATACTAGATTTCGGTTCCCCTAGAATTTTCAGACTAACTGGTGATGAGATAATAACTAGTGTAAGACGTAGATTGGATAAAATCATAATTTTAATATATACGATAGTTTAAACTGAATGCAAGTATTTGAGTTACATATTGAGTTCCATCATAATCCAAAAGAAATTTAGTTAATGATAAAAATTAAGACATTAACCAAACAGAGATCTATCAGCAAGAATTGTCGCTTCTTCCCTTCAAAATATCCATCGGGAAAAGAGTGTGAAAGGCGTCCTAAAGCCTCTACCATTCATTCATTATGCTTTGTTCAAAACCTTAAACTTCTGTAGGCATTTTTTCACGTTTATATGTGTGAGCACCTAACCTCAACTCTTGGGTGCCCAGTCACCAACATCTAGTAAATAAGCACGTTTCATCTGTTATTCCATGGCACAGATGCATATTAAGTATATGATATGTAGAACCATGTGTTTTATAAAGAAATATTTATTACACTTGGTATATATTTATGATGCTAATTAAGATGTGAAGTACCATTTTGGAATAGAGAATCTTAATTGGCAAATAAGGGAAAACTCTTGCTATCCTGTTGCTTGGGCGCCTACTTTTCTATTTTTTTCTATTAGTTTTCTCTAAAGTATTGGAGCTTATAATTAGAAACCAAATTCTCTATTTCCTAGTTGCTTTCTTTTTCGGCACCTTTGGCACACAAGCGCTGATTCTTTAGGATCGGGGTGCCTAGTTGCCTATTTACTCCATCTAATTTCTATGGCACTTTTGCTATTTGTAAAGTTGTTAGGTTACATTATATCTTTTTATTAAGTTTATTTATAGTTTATAATTTAGGTTAGATTCATTAAATACATGTAATATATATGAAATGTTTATGTATGAGTCTTTTGGATTCTTAAGAAGGTGGTGCATGTATTTTTTTATTGCAAGGACATTGTTTCATCTACCTATGGTTATTTCTTATGAATGGTGTATTTAATTTGGATAGTGTTTTTTGTATATATACCCAATTGCACTCTCTTAAATAATTTGGAATGGAAGTCTTGATTCATAATGGAATAGATGTCTATTATATAGAAGATGACTTCCTCTTTTATTCTCTGGTTCAGTTGTGACTTTGTGCACCACACTTTCCAACAGTTGATAGGTCACAATATGTCTTTTTAGTTATTTTCCTCCGCCCTTGTTACCCAAGCATTTGTCGTTGTATCCACGCCGTTCGAGGCAATCTTTAAGCAACCTAAGTTGTTGTAAACTCTGAATATTCATGAATTATGTCAGTTAGAAACAACTTATATCAAATCCAGAAATTGTACTGCCACTTAGAGGTCCCGAGCAAGTTGAGAAACTAAAACCCTGTCTTTGTTTTCCTGTCCACGACATCTTTAGGTATTTCAGTCACCAAAACTGCTTTACAAGAACTAAAGATGTCAATACTTGCACTTCATTAGGAATGGGTGTGGCCTACGGGCTAAGCTACATGATGTTCAAGGTGTTTGAATGTTTCAGCCTTACATTTCCACAAAAGCATAATCTTTCTGGCAATTTTTAAAGCATCATCATATCCCCATATATGATTCCTGTTGCAGCATTTAAAGTATGAAGCAGCATTGATGTCAAGGAAGATAGAGCTGCTAGAAAATTCCCATAGGTTAAACTCTTTTCTAGGTTTTCACTTTTCCACACTGCACACAAGGAAGTATAACATATGAAATGAATTTAATTTGTGTCTATCAGGAAGCTTCTAGGACATAATCTTGGCACATGTTCCCTGGAGGAACTTCAAGATATCGACGAGCAGCTGGAAAGAAGCCTTAAGAACATAAGATCCAGAAAGGTATATATATTTATATATGTATACTTTCTTTGTTTCTTGAGAATAAATTCTTTCAACTTCTTCTGAAACACTAAAATTAT
>JACFYI010002276.1:233612-255509 GCA_014898755.1 Handroanthus guayacan
GTAAATAATTGTTCATAGCCTCTCTTTCATACTTGCAATATGTATTTATAAAATGATACCTACAGATTGGGCTGAAGCAAATGCATGAACATGAAAAAGTACAGCAAGAAATTGGGAGCTGCAGCCGAAGTACACACTGCTCAGAGGTGGCCACTGAATTATTTATTGGCCCACCAACAACAAGGAAGCTCTCTTGATGTAAATCAAATAATAAAGATGTGAAAAGTATGTGCATAAAATATAAGGATCTAAAATTAATAATTAGGTATTCGGTGTGATTTGGTAAACCAAAATCATTCCGAATATAGAATTTTTATAATTATAATAAAAAAAAAAAGCAAATTCCTTTTCGAATTTTTATAACTCAACTTTTGTTTGTATCGAAGTTTTTGTTTCGATCAAAAATTGGATCAATTTATTAAACCAGGAAAGTCCTTGGTCGGAAAACTGAAATTCAAAGTATGCATGCTAATGTCAATAAAATAATTAAAGAAAACCATGATAATTATGATAATAAAAATTGCTTTTGGTGTAGTGAGGTGGTCTACGTGGAGATGGATACAAAATTTATGATTACCTCTTTTTCTAGTTATTTTATTAATCGAGCCACACCTCTAATTCAACTTCAGTATGCATTAGGATTTTTCATTAATTAGTAAAAAGGCCCTCGTTAGAACAATAAAATTGAGAGTGTAGATGCGAGTGTAAACAAAATAAGCAAATAAAGAATCGAAATTCCTAGTAGTGTTGTGATGTGATCCACATTGCGAAGTCATGGGATATGGAATTTTATACATATATTTCTTTTTTCTAGTTATTTTTATTTTTAGACACATATGCATTTTTGCATAAAACTCTATATTAATATGTGTTGATTGGAAAAATACCTTATCGATGTAATTGATTTCCATATTTTAAGATGCATAAATTTAATTATCTGAAAACAAATCATACTATTCGAATAAAAAAGGGGGAAAAAAGGGAAACAAAAGAAAAACCCACAATCTTTTTCTCAATTTAATTAAGGTCAGTTGCCAATCACTATAAGAAAAAATAACAAAAGTGACAAAAAATTGAATGGCAATATAAAAATTATCACTAACTCTATATAAATAGTGATAAAAAATTATATTTTGTCACAAAAAAGATTTTTAACAAACTTAATAGTGACAATAATGTGTTTATATTGTCACCATAGACAATTAGTGACATATATATAGTGACTACCTAGTGACAATGAAAATCTTATCACTAAATTATAGTGACATATATATAGTTAATTACTACATTGGCATCACTTTCTTGCACAACCTTTTTCCACCTAGTACTGTCGAATGGTGCCAATAATATCTTTTTTTTCAAGGAGGATTATTTAATTAATTTGCAGCTAATGTCGTACTAAATAATTGTAGATATAATTAATACCGTCTAGGTCGGACCAAAGCCCAGGGAACCTTAAAAAGCAAAGTCTAGGTGTGGAAATAATTCTCGTGTACATAATCAAAAACATGATTTCATTAATTATGCCACGTTAGGCATTTTTGAGGTAAAATTGGTATTATCAGTTGTAGGATCAAGCATCTCTTGTTTTGCTAAAAGCTATAGCTATTTCTATAGTTAGAATTCAAAATTAAATTTTCACAATAGTTTAATCTAGCAATTCATAAAAGAAAAAAATTGGTTCTGTTACTTCTTAGAAATATGAATATCGCTTTATACGAAAAAAAATAGAATTTTGGGACAATTAAAATTTTCATTATTGCTGACATTTAGCCTCCTCTAAAATTCCACTCCACATATATTTAATTGAGCTAGTGAGTTTAAGGTTAAGGTTCAATTAAGCAAGGGCAGGTTGTTTTTAGACTAGGGGTGAGCAAAATTATCCATTAATAAAAAAAAATCGATTAATCGACCGAATTGAACCCAATTAACTGAACATTTTTATCCAAAAAAAATTTGGTTCGGTAAACGGTTAATGTTTTCTGAATTTTTGGTTAGGTGAATTTTCTGCAGAAAACGGTTATTAACCGAATTTATCAAAAACTTACTCACACCAAACGCCATCACACTTAATTTCAATTTTCAGATATATTTCAAATTAGAAAGACAAAGTTGATTTTTTTCAAATATATTTTGTCAAATATATTTTGGTTAATTTATGTGACTGAGTTATGTTGATTTAATTTGATAACTAATTTGGTTTTTTATTCTTGGATTTAGCCATTTAGTTGTGAAAAGATCAACTAAGTTTTTATCGAACATTATACTTTGTAATGTAATGTAATGTTTATGTATATATTATGTGATAAAGATGAATATGGATTTGACTTACAATTGGCATAACTCCAATTTGGTTAATTGGTAAATTAATCGAACCGAATCAAATATTTTCGGTTAATTTGGTCGATTAACCGAAAATTTCGGTTCGGTAAACAGTTAAGATTTTTTGAAAAATTTCGGCAAATTAACCAAAAATTTCGATCGATTAATTCACCAAACCGACCATTGCTCACTCCTTTTTTAGACCACTACACTGAAAGGGAAAAATTACATTTTTAGTTCTGTAACTATATCATTTTTCATTTTTGGTTATATGTGTATTGAATTAATAATTTTATTCATGTAAGTAGTAATAATTTGCAATTTATACTTCCTTTTTAGCAATTTTAGTCCTGTATGTAATAATAATTTTACAATTTTGATCCTGTAAATAGCAAGAATTTTGCAATTTTAGTCATAGTCTCGTGAGTAGGACTAAAATTGCTAAAAATGGGCATGAATTTGAAAATTTGTTACTACTTACAGGACCAAAATTGTTAAGTGAATACATACAAGACCAAAAGTAAATAATGATATGGTTATAGAACTAAAAATTGCATTTAACATGAGTGGCAAAAATTCAATGACAATGTGAATATTATGATTAATTCTATATAAAAAGTTACAAAAATTCTAATTGAGTGGCTATCATCAACAATCAATGACAGATTGTTAGTGACAATAAAAATCTTTTTAAAATGATAGGGACAATTTTTGTTATCACGATCCATGTATATGTTACTATAAAATTCTTGCTGTTAAAAAGTAAAAATTATTTTTACTTATAACATGTTATTAGTAATAAAATAAAAGTCATTGCTCTGCAACACTTTCATCACTAATATTCTTATATATTGAACATGTAATCCATAAATAATGAAATATAGTGATATCTTATATATACCATACATAATTGGGCAAAAATTCACTTTTAATATCACAAATAACTTTGCTAATACAGGTGATACCATTATTTTGTACCACTATATTACTAATTTTTACAAAAGAGGTAATTTTGTCAATTAAGTTAATAGAAAGGCTCAGAATTGGGGAAAAATTCGGGGATTATGACTCAATTGCAATAAAAGATTTTTTTTTTCCTTTCATTTTTCAGTATTTAGCAAAGAAATGCAAATTACAACCATGAAGCAACCATAGTGTCACAAAAAGTCTTCCACCAATCAGTTGAGCAAGGCAACTTCATGGTTGTCCTTTGCTTTTTCTTTTTTTCTTTTTTTGCTAAATACTAAAAATTGAAAGGGAAAAAAAAAAATTCTATTGTTATAATTGAACCCTAATGCCCAAATCTTTTGTCCATTTTGAGCCATTCTTTTAACTTATTTGATGAATGTATCTTTTCTGTCAAAATTCGCAAAATAATGATACTTAATGTGTACTCCCTCGAAATAACAGTATCATATATAAAGAAAAATATCTTGCGGTATCAATAGTGAATTTTTCTCTATATAATGGGCATTGATTTCAAAAGCTTATGGAATTCGAGTAGAGAATGAGATTTTACCAGTTCTGAAAAAAATGTGATCATAGAATTTCAGTCAAATATTTACATCAATTGAAATAAAACAATGAATAATATATTTTTGTAAGCAAAATAGGACAAGACACCGAAAATGGCTTAAACTAAAGGCAAAGATCAACTACTCGAATAACATGTGTGACACCTTGAAAATTTTTCTAAAAATAAAATTTTGAATTATCGATTTTTTTTTTATTTAATTTGGTTTCAAAATTACGAACACCGTTTTAACATCAAAATAAGTTTTGTGCATCCAAAAGATTTTTGTGCATTCAAGTTTCATTTTTGTGTCCCGATTCTATCCAAACGAGCCCCGAAAACTCTCTAAATTAAAATTTTGAACCGCTATTTTTTTAAATTAATCCGATTTCAATAAAATAAAAAATATTTCAATCCCAAAATAAGTTTCGCACATCCGAAATATTTTCTCTCGTTTAAGCTCCGATTTCTTATGATATTTAGGCCCAATATAATCTTTTGGGCCCAAAGAATAAGCCCAAAACCTGCTCAAAACAAGCCCAACATCTTAGCCCAAATAAATAACATTTCCAAAAAAAAAATAAAAAGACAGAAAATCAATTCAGATTTTCAGAGGAATGGGGCAGCCGGATTTCACCCTAAAACATGGGATTGGTTTGCAATATTCAATTGCCAAAAATTTGAAGACCAAGTGTTTGATATTTTTCAACAATAAATGAGGGATGGAGCATCTTTGAAGGCACTTGCTCTTTCAATTCTTTGTTGCAAAACTCAGCTTCTTTCCTTCCTTTTCATTCCACTTCCGGCAGATTCACTACACACACATACTTGAATTTTTCTATAAGTAACAACAAGAAGATTAAAAGGAAAAAAAAAACTAGGGATGTTCTCTCAATCCATTGGTGAGTTAAGCCTTAGTTTATGTTTAATTATTATGTTAAGTTATGATCTAAAGATTGAATAAGAACTTGTGGTCCTTATTTAGACGGTTGGAACGGTGATTAACAACTAAGCTTGGACTAGAGTAAGACTCATGGAACCTTTTGCGATTTTCAAATGCTCATATATTTTTCCTCATGTTCTGTTCATCTTTCTATGTTGAGCTTATAATATCCACGATCATGTTGATCTCTTTGTTGTTATGAACTTTATGTTGCTATTATCGTTGCCTCTTGTAAATCTAAGCTCAAATAATTGAAATTGTATTCCAAAGTCTATTGAGTATCCTTGACATCACTACCTATGCTTTGGATTGGAAATGAACCTTGGACAAATGGAATATGGAGGATGTTTGTGACAAAAATAAAAGGAAAATGGAGGAAAATGGACTATGATAATGGTTTCTAACTTGATCATCGATTTTTCCACTTAACGTGTAAAATAAATTAAAACTTTAAAATTTCAGAATTAAAGCCTGAAATAGGGATTTCTGAAAATATGATTTAAAGACAAAATTTTCAAAAAAAAAAGGGGTACTGTTCACGGTACGACCGCACGTGAACAGTTCTGTGGACACTCCAGGGATAGTGGGCTCGACGACTTTCGCGCGTTTGCGCCTGTTTTTTAGCGCGGTTGCGGCAGCCCCTAAACTTCCAAATTTGACTTGTTTTGTTATTTTAAGCCCATTTTCTACCACATTTCAATAATTTAAAATTTTCCAGACGATTGTTTCTTTAATTCAAGTTCGAATCAAATGAATTTCAAAAATTATACTTGTTACCAATTGATTCCGTTTATATTTTACTCCTTTAAAAGTGTTTTGAGAATTTCAAACAATGTTCCTAAGTCCAAGATCCAAATTCGATTCGTATGTTTGATTCGTTCGTTTGTTTGAATATGAGCCATTGTGGCTATATGTTTCTGATATGCTCCGTTTGTTCTTATTCTGAACCATTTGTTTGACATGATTAGTCAAATTCTGAATCATTTATTTGATATGATTGGCCAATCGAATATGTGCCCGAAGTGGCTTCATAATATATGATATGTCCAATATATTCAGTTTATTTCAAGCCTATATGAATGTATGTATGTTGGACCCTGGGAATTTTCAGGAATATCGGATTGGGCGATATCGAGTCAATAATTTAAGTTCTTGGGAATTCCTATATGTTGGATAGTTTGAAGGGGTCTTGGAAGTAGGATTCTGAACAGTTACTCCTGAGACTCGTGGTCGACCGTGCTGCGGCAGCTGTATTTCAAATACTGTATAGCTCTCCTAGAGCAATGACTCAGAGAAGCCAAATAGAGGGATAAAGATTATATCTATGTCATATGTTAGAATTATAAGGATAACAGATCCACCAAACATTTGAATCAACCTTATAAGCTTTATTTGACATGAATGTGACATATGATTTGTGATATCCGTTTGTTCTGTTCATTCTGTTGTTCTGAAATATTATATGAGGTCACATTCATGATTTCTATTCTTGATATGCTCATCATTAAATCTTGTACTCCTGTCCTAAGCCATAAGTTTTACTGGATCAGTGGACTAATAATTCCATGAATAATATGTATGTATTTAGCTTGATGGATCAGTATGATTTGATGGCCTTCTGCTAGGGTTTCTATTTCCTTTTGGGATATGTAATTATGAATGTTTTGCTTTAAATAGTCCTCGTTTGTTCTACGAATAAGTTTAGCTTGTAATTTGGACTTTGTAATGTATTTTGAAAATTTTCGGCTTATAATTTTTGAACATTCGAATTATTAAGTTATGAAATTATGTTTTGAAATTTCTATTTACAATTTTAGTTAGTTTTAGACCAAGAGTAGCACTCCGAATTTCGAGGTGAAATGCTACCGTTATCTAGGGTGTTACAACATGACTATTAACATATTTAAAACAAGGGATAATTACCTCTATATTCCTTGAGATTTATCATATTTATCAAAATATTTTTCGATGTTTGGATAATTATTATTACACCCTCTAGTGACAGTATAGTTAATGCATAATTATAATTATATCCCCTAATGTATAATTACACTCAGATTCTCTAGACTGATGCATAATATTACTATTACATTCCTTTATTTAGGAGGGTGTACTTGTATTTAGAAGCATGTACCTTGGTTTGTAACCGTTTAGACTTTTGAACCAATGGAATATATAGGATGTTGGATTGTAATGTTAAGTTAGCATCGATATGTATTTTTAAAATTTTTAATGGCCTGTAATAGTATTTTTCTATTGGGACTTAGTATGAGTGCATCATGTTAGTTTCTATTTGGTTTTAAAACTATTATCCGTCCGCGAGTAGCACTTCGAATCTCGAAGCGAAATACCCTGAGAACCAGGGTGTTACAGATGGTATCAGAGTCGACCGCCAGTCGAAGGGAGTTAAGTGCTATGCGTATGGGAGCCATCTCTTAAACCTGCGAGGCAAAGTGCTACATGCGCGGGAGTCACCTCTTGAGCCCGTAGAAGCCACCTCTAGAGTCTCAACGCCTGGTGGGCGGTCCTAGGCCAGTTAGATTGCGACGCCGGAATCAGACCCTCAGGATAAGAACTTCTTTGGACTTAGGTCATAGGATTGGACTGAATTAAGTTATGATCATTCGGTATGATGGATAATGCTTAAATGTATCATATTGCAATTAAGAGGCCTACTAAGTTGTGAACTACTATAATTATGCATTAGTCATTTGATTTTAGAAAATTAAGATAGGCGAATATGACGTCGAATTACTTTGGGTTACGTATTAGCCCTAATAACCTTAGGAAGGTATGGACCAAGGAACAAAACTTTTGTATATCGTTGAACAGAGAATTTAGAAAACTTTGGAGTTAACATAGATTCGTCATTATATTCACAATTTTACTAGCCATTTGCGATTATTGATAATGTCTTGGATAGGATGAACTAGGAAAAACAAAAATTGACTAAAATGAAGGAGTTGGAATGTAGTTCCAATTGTGAGACTATCAAGAAAGTGAATAAGCAGGACTTTAATAAGGAAATTAGAGGAAAGAGATGAGGCGCTAGCTTAGACTGAGGGACAGCTAGCAGGAAGAGAAGAAATTAGGTTGTCGATGCTAAGAATGTTGGGAGTGTTGTCGGAGTAAATACTGGATATGAAAATAAGGAGATAAAGGATCCTAATTAAGTTGAGATTGAATAAAAGTTGAAATGCTAAATACAACTACATATGTATGTATTAGGGACTTAGGTGCATAAGCACTTATGAGTTGCAACCTCTAGTATGCCAAATTTTGTAAAGTCTAGCAGCAATTAATATGATGGAAACTAGGCATGATATGATAATGGTTATGTAACCATGTTTTTCGGTAAGAAATAAGGAACCTTTTGAACTAAATAAATATGGGATTTTAGTATTGACAAATCTTGATCCCTGATAGTATATTTTTGTGGGGAGAAAATTATGAGTTTTTGTGATAATAGAACATTGGATTGACATTGAAAAATCCTATGGATCAATATCTGATAAATATGGGGACAAGTATAGAAATCTCAACGAACGAACTCCCCAAGATAACGTGATAGGCCAAGACGAATTTTATTTAAGGAATTAAGGATATTAGAAACCTCAAGAAAAATAGGGAGTGCTTTACCCAAGAAAGGCCACGTAAAAAAACTTTCCCAACAAGAAATGGGTTTGCAGCCACTCGTAAACTAATAACGATAGTTGGCTAACCTAGAATGTGCTAGCAAGAAAAATTTAAAGAATCAATCGTTAACTAGGTTTCTGAGATTTAAACCATCCAAGTTCAATAATAAGCTTGATAATAAGGAAGTAAAGGCGTGATTTGGGAAGGTTGAGACAATCTTTTAAGTACTCAAATACTCGAAAGAACCGCAAGCTAGATATGCTACCTTTCTTTTAGAAAAGGCAGTATAAAATAGGTGACATGTTGTAGAGCAAGTATGGAATAGTAAAAGGGTTTTGTAGACCTAGAGGTATTCCGAGCGGAATTATGAAAAGTACTTTCCCCAAGTAGCAAGAAAGATGACAAAGAAAGAGTTTATGAATCTGATTCGGGGATCTCTAATAGGAATAGAGTATGAAGCAGAATATAATCAAATGATCCAATATGCCTCGCATGTCCTGATAGACGAAAAGTAAAAGATCAAGAGTTAAGGGGTTAAAACCAAGTCGATGTACTAGCAAAAGAACGAGGAATGGACCCGACACAAGGAATGGAAAGTAATACCTTAGTTAGAGATTTATGCCAAGCTTTATTTAGTCC
The DNA here is from genome assembly GCA_014898755.1 of Handroanthus guayacan. Taxonomy (NCBI): domain Eukaryota; kingdom Viridiplantae; phylum Streptophyta; class Magnoliopsida; order Lamiales; family Bignoniaceae; genus Handroanthus; species Handroanthus guayacan. The sequence goes on from JACFYI010002276.1 coordinate 242,666, forward strand.
TAGAATTGCCTATTCTTTTGTACTAGCTATGTGAGCTGAGCGAATAGGTTCAACTTTAGAATTGATAAAAATCCTATATGAAGTTTAGAACCTATGAGGGAACCTTATGAAACCTGCATTAAGTATCTGAATTCTTCTAAGATTATAGAAATTGTCGCTTGACCTACCAAATCGCCCACCTAAAGTGGCTTTATGCATGTAACGTGACCTATTCAAATCCTAGATTTCTAAGCCCAAGAATTTAAGAATTGAAGGATACTTTAAGTTAAGATCTTCTGGGAGAAATAAGGAAATAGAATATTGTACTTGGGAGTGTAAGAACGTTATAAGAAATAGGTATCCCTACCTATTCATATAGAGAAGAGAATTTGGGGACCAGATTCTTTTAAGGGGGAAGATTGTAATACCCCGAAAATTTTTCTAAAATAAAATATTGGATCACCGATTTTTCAAATAATAATTCATTTTCAAAATCATGAGCACCGTTTTAACCTCAAAATACATTTCACACGTTCGAAATATTTTCTCTCATTTAAGCCTCGATTTTTTATGATATTTTCAGCCCAATAAGCCTAATTTAAGCCCAAGAAATAGGCCCAAAACCTACCTAAATTCAGTCCAAAATTTCAGCCAATTAATTAAACATTTCAAAAAAAAAAAATCCATTCAAAATCTGTAGAAACATGGTGCAGTCGAAAAATCCCTATGAATTGAGGGATTTGGTTTTGCATATTTTAGTTAAAAAATTCTTGACCAAGTGCTTGCCAAACTTTTTAACTATAAATGGTGGTTGAATCTTGCGGTATGGGTGCTTGTTTCTTCAAAACTTTCTGCAGCAAAAGGAACACATTTCTTTCCCTTTTTTTACTTCCGTGTCAGCTGCTCTCATTTTACCACCCACACACTTAAAAAATTTTGAAGTGCTAAAAGGAGAATCGAAAGGAAAATCTAGGTGGTATCTCTCTCACTATTGGTAAGTTTAGTACTACAATGATAGTTAAATGATTATGATATGGTAATGTGGGAGTTTAACACATGAATGGTTGTTATTTAGGTGTTTAACTCAAGCTTGGGATCGTTTGCTATTTTGACAAGTTAGGCTTCAACAAGTAAGATTTATGGACTCTCATTTCCTTTCCTATGAACATATGATTCTTGTTATGCTTAGAAAGTATGATTTTGTGCTTAAGCTATTGATATCATGATTTTCTTGAATCGTTGTATTGTGAGCTTATATCGTTGTCTTCGTCATTTTTATTGTTATAAGATCTATTCCATGTTTACGACCACTTGTATAACCTTGATATCATTAACTATACTTTGGATTGGGATTGAATCTTGAACATTGGATTAAAAAGAATTTTGAGACAAATTTAGTTTTTAAAAAAAAAAAAAGAAAGAAAAGGACAGCTTCTCGGGTAGCTCCGCCCAGCACAACCCTTCACTTCTCAATTGCGAAAACTCGACTTTCACTCATCCAAATAGCCCATATGATATACCGTTGGAAACCATTTTGAGTGAAGATGCCTTTACAATAAAAAATTATGAAAAAATAAGAAGAAAAATGAATGAAAACACCTTTAGAATGTAGGTTGCCACTTCTACTGAAAACTGGAAAGATTTCTGTTTTACCTCCAACTTCATGACCTTGAAAACTTGACTTTCTCTTGTCCAAATTGTCCATATGATATACCGTTAGAAACCTCTTTAAGTGTAGATAGCATTAGAATCTAAATTCACTCAAAATCATGTAAAAATATGGCTAAAAACACTCTTAGAACCCGACCTGTTAGATTTTCGAGAAATAGGGGCAAGCTCTGCCACAACTTCCACTTTCTAAATTTTAAAATCAAATTTTCCCTTATCAAATTAATCCGAAAAATATACCAGTAGAAAGCCTATCAAGTCTAGTTCTTTATGGAGCTAAAATACGGATTTTAACTCATTGAGATAAATTTTTAAAGTAGTCGGAAAGTGGACTGCCGCTAAGAAGATGTAAATCTTGAGCTAATTTGATATTTTTCTTTAATGTAATATCTTTAAATTCAAACTCCATATCTTTTAACAAAAATCATTTTTGATGATCCAAATGAGGTCTTATATCCAAAGTCGAATCAAACGAATTTTAATATTTACGTTTGTTACCATTTGATTTTCTTTCATATTCAACCACTCGAAACCTATTTAAGACTTTGAAATGAAATTTTCCATAGTCTATGGTCCAATTTCAATCCATTTGTTCTCTATAGTCTATGGTCCAATTCTGATCTATTTGTTCTCTACAGTCTATGATTTCAATTTCGATCTATTTGTTCTCTACAGTCTGTGATTCCAAATTTCGATTTGTTTGATTGATATGATTGACCGCATTTTCGAATTGTTTATTTAAATATTAATGGTCAATCAAATATTTTTCGAATGGCTTCATGTCACATGATATGTTCGAATGTCCTATTTATTTCTAGCCTCATGAATGAATGCACGTTAAGCCTTGGGGGTTTTCAGGAGTATCAGGTTGGGCAACGTTGGGTTGACGATCTGAGCTCTTGTAAATCCCTGCATGTGGGGCAGTTCAGATGAATCTGGAGGTAGGGTTCTGAAGGGTTACTCTAGAGCACGTACGTCGGCTGTGTTTTACTGTTTATATGATGCTCCTTCGGGAGTTTGGAGGGATAAGGATTTTATATGATATGTGTTAGAGTTATAAGGGTGAAAGACCCACCAAACTACTTGTTTCTGCTTTACAACTTGAATGTGGTAAATGTTCAATGTTATTGGTTTGATTTGACTGTTTTGATTGTCCTGAATCATTATTGAATCACATTCTCGTCTTGATATTGATATGTCTATCTTTGGAACACTTCTGTTTTTTATTTCCTACCATAAGTCTTATTGGGTCAGTGGACTCATGATTCCATAATATCATGTAGGTTCAGAATCATGTGGATTGGTTGACTAAAACTCCAAGTTAGATTATGGTTATTCTTCTATTGGAATTTGTATTTAGAAGCATATACCTTGGTTTGTAACCGTGTAGACTCTTGAACAAATGGAATATATAGGATGTTGGATCATAATGTTAAGTTAGCATCAATATGTATTTTTAGAATTTTTAATGGCCTGTAATAGTATTTTTCTGTTGGGATTTAGTATGAGTGCATCATGTTAGTTTCTGTTTGGTGTTAGAACTATTATCCCTCTGCGAGTAGCACTTCGGATCTCGAAGCAAAATATCCCGAGAACCGAGGTGTTGCAGGTAACTACCCAAATCTCAAGAGGTGTAATAGTAATTATCAAAATATCAAGAGATATTTTAGTAATTACGGTAAATCACATTGGGTATTGAGATAATTATACCTTAAAACAATTTAGAACGCGACAAACTTCATAAAAGAAATTAAATAATCATAGTTAAAAAGGAAGTAAAAGCGCTAGCACCATATATTTTTTTGAGGCAAAAAAGCGCTAGTACTGAAGTGGGTCATATTGCAACTTGCAAGCTTGGTTGACGAGAAAACGTTTATTAGCAGAAGAAGTGTCAGCATGCAATTCGCTGACTAATCAATTCATAGTACGATGCTGTCGACCTTTGAACACCCAAATATTTACCAGATACTTTCCCAGTTATATTCTTTCCCAATTATATTCATTTTACACCCTTTGTATTAAATGAGTTTTTCAAGAATTTTCCCATAATTAGCTGTAAGAACTAAGAAACGGACCACTTTCCTTCGTATCATTCTTTTCACCGTTTGCTAAAACCAGACACGATAAGAAATATGCTATTCTTTTTTTTTTTTTTTTCTTTTTTCTGTTAACCCCGTAAATTCTTACATTTGTTTGGGTTTACATTTTGGTGGGCATTTCCTTTTTTGTGGACAAGACTGGTTTAGGAAAGACAGGAAGGATAGCAGATATTAATGAATACGGAAATTTTGGGCCGTGTGGTCTGCAAATAAAGTCATCGCTGCATCATTTGCTATCAGATTTTAGGAGGAAAAAAGATCCTGTTTTTGTAATGCCCAAATATTTTTTTGCCATTCAAGCGCAAAATATGGAAAAGTTTCTTGCTATTATATTCTCTTTCTTGAATCCCATTCTTAGCTAAGTTTTCTGACTTGTACTTTTTGCGCTCTTTGGAGAATAATAATGATACACTAGTAGCACTTCATTCTTATTCCTATTTTGTTCTGGGGTTTCTTGATTTTTCCTTTCCACTATTTGGGTATATATCATCTTTCCTTTTTTCTGAAAAGAAAAAGTTACTTTTATGCTAGGGTTCTTATATAAGCCATAGTTGTGGCTTCTCATGTTTTAAAATTTGGGTGAAATTTTGGTGTGGAAATCACTAGGGTTTTTAGGGGCTCTTTCTTATTGTACGTTCATCTGAACACCAACCATTCTTCTTGTCTATTTAAGTTTATCTCCCTGATTTCTCTTTTAAAAATTTGATTTTTCTTTTCTTTTCTTTTTCTTTTTTTCCGAGAGTTCGAAGTTAAAGGGCTTCCTCTATTTCAAGTTCTTGCTATTTTTCTGGTAAAATAGGATTCTCGAAGGTCACTTCATGGTGTTAGTGTGTGTACATATGTGTGTGTGTGTTTTAACAAAGATTCGATCTTGCTTAACCTAAGTTGTGAAATTATGTAGGAGGGGAAAAAAAATGGTGAGGGGGAAGGTCGAAATGAAGAGAATTGAAAATGAATCAAGCCGGCAAGTGACTTCTTCAAAGAGGAGAAATGGGCCATTGAAGAAGGCTTATGAGCTTTCAGTTCTCTGTGATGCTGAAGTTGCTTTGATTATTTTCTCTCAAAAGGGCAGACTCGACGAATTCTCAAGCTCCAAGTAAGTTATTTTTCACAAAACTCTATAAATTAATCTTACATTATTAAACCAGAAAGTGGATTAACTACATCGCACCTGTTTAATAAGGATAACTTTGTTCAATGTTGTACCTTGCCTTTAATTTGTGGTTTCTGCTTGCTCAATTGTACTGGCGTATGGATTATGCTATATATAGTGCTTGATGATGAATAAAGAGTACGATTTTACTCTTAAAGTGGCTTGCATATGCAATATGTGTGTAAATATGGATATATACGTATCCATCACTTGATTTATCAGATTGCTTCTTTTCCAGAGTGTGGTAATTTTTCTTTGGATATTGAAGAACATGAATTGAACAAGAAAAATATGATATGAATGAGTTCAGTAAATAATAAGATTCTTGATTATTAATTAGTCGACCCATATCATATTAAGTTCTGCTCTTCGTCTCATTAATGTTAAGCATTTCACGTGCTACCTTTCTGATCCCCCCAAATGGACTTTATATTATGATTTGAAAAAAGCTATTATATAAAATCTTATAGGGAAGATAAATATATATTGTGTAGGAATTTTTATATCTACTCCCATAGATTGAAATAATGAAGGATTTGTGAAGAGAATAGATATGTTGAACCTTGTTTATCAACTATCATGCAAATTAACTATAGACTTACAAGACAATGCTTGCCTTGTCTGATTGAAGTAATGTTACACTTGATGCTTTGTCTATGTGGTGGTAAAGCTGATCAAATACCAAAATTGTAGAAGTCTTGAATCTGCGTCCCGTAAATTAATTTGATATTAGTGAACTAGTTTCCTTGCATTAGATGTATCAAATATGCTTAATTAGAAATTATTAACTCTTCTTAATTAGTTTTTTGCTATATAGATGTATATAAAGTGTAATGAAATGATTCAAAATTCCCTTAGAAGGGAAACCAAAAGTATATTTTCCCTGTTATACTAAGGGTCTTTTTGATATGATATATGTGTTAGATTTGTCATACTAGTATGTAGTCCTACTAAATCGTAGAAGCATATAAATTAATCTTTTATTTGGTAACACTTATTAATTTGTGGATAATATTGAAATAGTATGTTCATATGTTTAATCAAGTGTTTCGTAGTCGTTACTAATTTGTGGCTCCTATTTTAAAGACATAAATGCCTCTTCTTAAAGTGCATTTCATTGAGGGTATTGCAATATTATGAACATTATTAAAAAATTTTTATCCTATACTAACTAATCTTGAGGGGAAGACATCATTAATAATAGAAGAAACAGTATGGGATGGACCTTTATAGTGGGCTGACCCGCTACTGAATATGGGATATCAAAGGAGTTATCGGATGTTATAGAGTAGCATATTCCCCATTGTAACCCCTAACAAAGAGCTCCTAAGTAGGAAGCTTCCATGGATTTATTTTATGAACCTTGAGAGCCTCTAATGTTTCTTCTTTTCAATTGATCTATTATGTGCTCTAATTGTTTTTACCTTACTAAAGAACCATAGACTAGTTACCTCATTTTGAGTTCGAAGAATTTGCACTTAAGTGTCATCTAGATGCTTTACTTTGAAACATTGAGGTGGTTCATATCCAAAAAAAAAAAAATTGTTGTTATGAAATTGTTGGAACTTGTTTGACCCAAGAAACAAAACAATAAGGTTTCTCAACTTTTCTAAATAGGAGGAACTCAAGCTAGTGACGTTCTAAGTTGTTTAAAAAATTTTGAGGCTAGACACATGAATATGAGAATTTAACGCCTCCGAAAAAATAAATAACTGTAGTCATAACACATCTTTTGCCCATAAGGTACTCGTGTTTTATTTTGTTACAGCAAGAATTTATGAGTCATATATTTATTGCACTTATCTTATAATCCCCATTTGTGCGACTGTTTAGTAAGTGTTTAGTTATTGGTTTATTGTGTAATTACAGTATAACACTACTTCATTTTATCTTCTAAAACATGTTCAAAATAAACCTTTGCTAGGGAAAGTGGTTATAAGTATTTTGTATGCAGTATTTCTCATAAATATCCCACAATCACAAGTTTTCTCAATTTATCGGGAACTAGCACTTTGAAAAACTATGTTATGGTGCGTATATTCCAACTATTATTAAAGAAACTAAATAACATTAAAGATTTTTGTAGACAAGAATCATTTAATGTAATTGCCCCTAAATATAAATGATCAATTAATTGCAGAGGCTCACTCATCTATATTACGAGGATATTGAATCCTTAATCAAAATAGTTTTTTCTTTCTTTTTATTTTGTTCTTTTTCTTTTTCAAAACATCATTTTTATTATTGTCTTGTTATTATTTTTATTTTGGATCTCATAATGGCTCCTTGTCTGTGCAATGCTCAGTATGCAGAAATCAATACAAAATATCTGAAACTTACGAAATGACATACAGGCATAGAAGTCGAACGGCACGTGTAAGTTTGGCAAACCTAATTCCTAGTGAATTATTAAAATGATGATTCTACTTTAGATGTCTCAATAAATTACTTTATGCACAAATTTTTAACTTGCAAATTGTGGAAATATTAGTTGTTAACTTTTCTTCTCCACTAAAATTGCTCATATTCACGTTCATAAAAGCAAAAACCTCTACCAAGTCTTGAATATTTTCATGTCAAAAGAATGATAATTACATTGAACCTTACTAGAGGTTTGGAATGACTAAATATTATTATGTAACCCCTTCAATTTCTCAAAATTTCATCTTACTCCCTTCACAGCTCACGATTGGAATCTTTACCTTGACACCTGTGCAAATCATAGACATCGTTCGCCTAAGCGCTCAAGATGTTATCATAGAAATCACCATTCCAATTCCAATGCTGCAACATCGTGGAGAGGTTGCGGTCAAGGCGAAGATGTTAGACTAAGACATTAGAGAAGGTTTGCAATTTTATTAAGAAAATAAATACATGCACATATTTTTTATGAGTATCTAGATTTGCCTAATAATGTGAAAAAGCACAGTAAATTAACGAACAAAAACACTATTATAGTAACTGTGTTTAAGTTACATCATTGACAATTGGTGATCAATTGATAGTGACAATGAAAATTTTATTACAAATCATAATGACAATTTTTAAAATTGTCGCCATACATGTGTCATTAATTGTTAGTAATGACAATCTATAACATTAGTTTTTGTTAACTAAAACTACATTTTGGCAAGACAAACTTTTCTCACTTAAAAAATATCATCAGTTACAAGATAAAAACCATTATCACTTAATAAATGTTATTGATAACAATTTTTACATTGTCACTTTGATTCTATGTTTTTGTAGCGTATGTCTGTTATTGGTAATTGTTGTCACAAACTCCTTAATGAATAAATATTAAAACCTGTTCTGCATAAAAACATTAGTAAATATAGAGGGATATACAATATGAATGTATATGAAAATTAACCAGGCCTATATAGTAAGAATTAACAAGGCTACATGTATTATATGATTTTCCGACTCTTAAATTAAGTTCTTTTGAACTCTGAATATTCATGGAAGAAGTTGAACTTCTTAGAGGTCCTGAGCAACTTGGGACATTGAAAGTCAATCTTAGTTTTTCCATGTAAGACATCTTAGGTATTTGAGCATCCGAAACTTCACAAGACATTTTTACTACTTGCATCACTGTGTTTGTTGAGCTAGTTGTATCAATAATTGCACTTTTTTTAGGTGTGGGTGTCAGCTAAGCTACAAAAAAGACTTGATGCGTAAGTTCTTGTGAATCTTCTAGAATTTGATTTGTGACATAATATTAGGCACCCTTAATTCTGTAATCTATATTTGTTGAGATTGGTGTTTTGAAATTCCCCATGGAGGGGGGGAAAAAAAATTGGTTGAAGAGAAAATCTTATTCTATTTAGGATATTTTCAATATTTTTTTAAAGGTTTTCTCTTTTTTCCTTGTTGGTTTAGGTTTCCTTATTTCCTAGTTGATTTTGGGGTTATGTACCTATTATAAATCCCTTTGACTCTGCTAGGGTTATTGTCTAATGGTATTATTGTTTTTTGAAATGTTTTAGGCCATCTTTAGATGGCATCTTTTATGGTGCTTTTAAGCTTTTCGCAAGTGTTTGTGGAAAATTTTTGATAGGACTTGTTTTGCCTTTTGTAGTTGTCTAATCAGAGATTTGTTGTTTTGATATTTCTTTTGTACTCTTGTTTGTAACATCTCTCGGTTGGTGTTAGTAAATTATCTCCTCTTCAAACACGGATATAGCCCTATTCTGGTTGAACTAAATAAATTTCTTTTGTCCCGTGTATCTGTCATGTTCTCATTTTGTTTTCTGCTCGTGCCTGCTATGTTGGTTTTGCTAATTTTTTGACAACAATATCAAATCAAGTTCTATATAGGTTCCTATATGGAGAATTGTTGTCTTGGTATGACATATGGTCTTCCTGCAGCATTTAAATCATGAAGCAGCATTGATGTCAAAGAAGATAAAGCTACTAGAGAATTCCTACAGGCTAACTCTTTTCTAGGTTTTCACTTGTCCTTACTGTACATAAGGAACTATGGCTTATGAAATGAATTTAATTTGGGTGTATCAGAAAGCGTTTAGGACATAATCTTGGTACATGTTCCATGGAGGAACTTCAAGATATTGATGAGCAACTGGAGAGAAGTCTTAAGAAAATAAGATCCAGAAAGGTATATATGTATATATAACGGACTTGTCTTTGTTTATTGAGAATAGATTCTTTCAACTTCTTTAAAAGCATAAAAATTTTATGCCAAGGATTGTGGAATATTTGTAATTCTTTTCATATTATTAGAAAGATTGAAAATTGATCACGGTACCTAACTGAAAATGAACAAAATCAACAAAAAGATGAAGCTGTATGGGAAAATAATGTTTGATTTTTTACATTCCAGGCTCAACTATTCAAGGAGGACGTTGAAAAATTACAAACAAAGGCCCACCAACAAGGAAGATCTCTTGATGCGAAACGAATAACAGATGTTTTTTTTTTAAAAAAATAAATAATGTACATAAAAGTTAGGGTCAATTGTGCCAATCCTCTTATCGCCTCAGGAAAGAATGTTGTATAAAAAACTTCTATATAAGCTTGATTATATGACTAATCACATGGGATGTTTAGAATTTTGTTTAATAAATTTGGTATTTGGTATTGTTTGGTAAACCAAAATTAATACGGATACAGATTTTTTTTTTAAGAATAAAAAAAAATTGAATTTTTCATTTCAACTCTTGTATGTTTTCAAAAAAACTTCTGTTTCGACTTGATTCGTACAATTTGTTGAACTGTGAGAATTGATCCGTAATTGGAAGGATAGAATCGAGAGTGTGGATGCCACTATCAATAAAATAACCAATTATTGGTGCCACGATTTTCAGCAGAAGTTGATAGATTCAAAATTTTGTCATCCCCTCCATTTGCCCCATTATATTTTATAAATAGAGCAACATTTTCGATTCAATTTCAGTGAATGCCCTTTTTTGTTTTGATTTGATCAATTTACTAAATTGTAAAAAGCCCTAGTTGGAACAAAATTGAGAGTGCAAATGCGAGTGTAAATAGAATAGCCAATGAAAGGGAAGGTGTCTAGAAATCAAAATTGCTATTGGCCATTGGTATCGTGATGGGGTCTACATTGAGAAGTTGGGATATGAAATTTTATATATACTAGCAATTGTGCACACTCGATGTGTGTGCCTAAATTTTTTATTTATAAAATAAAAAATGATTATTTATTTATAATAATAATATTTTTTTCTTGAATTTATTATTTAAAATAATGAATCAAAAGATAAATTTGGAAAAAATTAGGTTGGCAAGAAAAAAATTATAATTGCAGAAAAATGGAAAAGAATATGTGTGTGTGTGTGTGTGTGAGAGAGAGAGAGTGAGAGAGAGAGAAGTTAAAGAAAATTATTTTATCATTATTTTCCATAACTACTTTGTAATTATCTTTAATCATAGGGTTGTTTTTGTCCATCCACTCAAAAACATACCAAAATAACTACCTAGGGTGCTCATGCTTTATATATAGTATTGATACTTTTGTTTCCCAATTATGTTTATTTCTAGACACACATGCATTGTTGTATAAAATGCTATATCAATCAGTGTTCAAGAAACCGGACTGGACAGGCCGGTTCGACCGGTCCGACCGGGAACCGGCCATGGGTCCGGTCCGGTTCAATGATAGAAATCGATTGTAATAAAAACCGGTGTCAACCGGTCAAAACCGGTTGGTTGGACTTGTTTTCGAACCGGTTTTAACCAAAAAAAAAAAAAAAGAAAAAAAACAGCCAGCCAAAACGCCTCCTTTCTACATTTTCTCACCTTTCTTTTCCCCCATTCACAACACAACAGCAGCTACTTCTTCTCATAATAGAAATGACACTATTAATAAAGATCTGAGAAAGTATAAGTGATTTTGGAGTACTCTACGAGAAGACATGTTTAAGGAGGAGGAAGAAGAAGAATAAGATAACAACTAATATATATATACATGTATGTAAAGATTTCATTTGAAACGGTCAACTGTAGTAGGTAGAAGTGGGGAATGAAAGAGGAGAGAATAAACAGGACATAAGAAACAGGAAATGGAGAGGAAGAGGGACTGCTGCGGGGTTATCTCCAATGGACATGATTTCATGTTTGTCCCCATGCTGATGTCACTCTCTTGCTCTTTGAAATAACTCCCCTCTTCCATTTTCATCTACCACAAATCTTGTTTAATTTAATTATATTCTTCTTTAATTAGGTATTTTCTATATTATGTGCGGGAAATAACTTTCTCATACCTTTATTTCAATAGATGCTTCGTATTTTAAGGATATTTTATTTTGTAAGATTTACTTTATAATTTGACATTTTAAATTGATGATATTAATTGATGCATGAATATTGTTATAGAGTAGAGTTGAAAAAAATTTCATAAATAGTAGGTATTTTTTATTTTTTTCATTACATGTATATATATATTTGCATTTTTATATTTTTTTAATATATTTATATAAAAATAAATATAATTATAATGTCATACCGGTTGAACCACTAGTTAAACCGATTGAACCAATTGAACCAGTAACCAATAAGGCCACCGGTTCGATTACTGGTCCGGTTTCTTGAACATTGATATCAATATGTGTTGATCTGAGAAATACCTCATTCTTGTAATTAACTTTTGTATTTCAATATGCAAGAATTCAATTATCGGTAAACAAATCATACCGTTCAGAGAGAGATATATATATTTATACATGTCTATACACACATTGACATACACATAAAACCAAGGAAAATCCCACATACATATATGCCATGATCTTTTTCTCGATTATTAAGGTTTGTTGCCAAATACTACATTTGCGCCAATTTCTTGCACAACCTTTTCCACCTGGTACTGTCGAATGGTACAAATAATATCTTTTTTCAAGGAGGATTATTTAATTAATTTGCAACTAATGTTGTACAAATTAATGTGGATATTATTAATATTATTTTGCCTTGCGTGGATCGAAGCCCTCGGAACCAAAAAAAGCCAAGGCAAGAAATTGGATTTTCGTGCACATAATAAAAAACATGATTTCATTAATTATGCCACATTAGGCATCTTTGAAATTTTTTGTGGTGAAATTGGTATTAGCGTTGTACCATTAATTATTTCGGATACACACATTTATGAATGAAAGAAAAAGTTACATAATTATTTTGATATATTAATTGTACTGGTTTTCCTTAAAGTTTCCATTTTCCTAAATATAGTATAGTACCAAAACAAAAGGCTAAATTTAATGCTGGTGGGCTTCTGATTCCCGCTTAACTACTTTTCTAAGGTTTTCATTTCCAACACTAATTTTCTACGGTTGCATTTTTTCAGTGAAACAATTATAATGTCATTTTTTAATGGGATAATTATAGCGGCGACGTGGGGGTCATATAACCAAAAGTTTATGCGTTCGATTTGTATCGATAGCGTGTTGGTTTTTTTTTTTTTTTTTTT
>JACFYI010002276.1:270984-285703 GCA_014898755.1 Handroanthus guayacan
TTTGTACTCATATATCTTTCGAATTTGGGACGTTCTAATTATTTTGCATGTTATATGCAACTTCAACTTATATATATAAAGAACATTGTATGAAAGAGTTAAGATAGTTTAAAGATGATAAGTGGCAAAATATTTTCTCGATTTTTCATAGATCATCATACTTTATTCCAATGTTATAGGGGGAAAGAAAATGAACTTATAGATTATTAAAAATGATAACTTTAGTACATTCTTTTGCTATATTGTCAATATTTTGTCTTATGTTTTGGTTAGATTATATTCATATTATAAATATGTTTTCTCTACTAGGTAAATTAGTTGTGAATAGAAAAGGCCCAATTCCTCTACCATCACATAGCATATCTGTGAAATTGAGAGTAAAGTTGCTTACCTGAGGAGACGCCTAATTTGGATTTCTTGGAAGTAGGTATTAATGATATACAATGTCTTTTCTAGATTAGACCATTTAGGACCCAAAGCCTAGTTAAACCCATATGAGTCCAGCCATTTGAATTCATATCAAAATATTCTAAACCCAACGGAACCTAAAACTCATTGGATTGGGTTGAACCCATGAATTCAAATACACTTTGCCACTTCTATGGCTTTGTAACTCTTGGACGTATGATTAGTCATATAGCTTTGCTACTCAATTAAGTACCTATTCTAAAAAATTAATTGTTCATAACCTCTCCTTCATACTTGCTACTCAAGTATTTGAATCCTGAAATTAGTGTTGTGAAAAATAATGATATATAACTACAGATTGGGTTGAAGCAAAGGCATGTACAAGAAAAGGTAGGACAGCAAGAAATTGGGAGCTGCAGCCGAACTACACAGTGCTCCGAGGTTGTCACTGAATTGTTTATTGGCCCCTCAACAATAAGGAAGCTCTCTTGATGTAAATCAAATAATTGAGATGTGAAAAATATGTACATAAAATATAAGTGTAAAGTATCTAAAATTAATAATTAGGTATTTGGTGTGGTTTGGTAAACCAAAATCAACCCGAATATTGAATTTTTATAATTATTATAATAAAAAGCAAATTCCTCATTGAATTTTTGTAACTCAAATTTTGTTTGTAATCAACCCGAATATTGAATTTTTATAATTATTATAATAAAAAGCAAATTCCTCACCGAATTTTTATAGCTCAACTTTTGTTTGTATTGAAGTTTTTGTTTCGATCAAATTGGATCAATTGATTAAACCAGGAAAGCCCCTGGTCCGAAAAATGGAATTTGAGAGTGTGCATGCTAATGTCAATAAAATAATTGAAGAAAACTATGATAATAATGAAAAAAAAAAATTGCTTTTGGTGTCGTGATGTGGTCTACATCGAGAAGTTGATGGATACAAAATTTTGTGATTACCTCTTTTTCTAGTTATTTTATTAGTAGAGCCACATTTTCGATTCAACTTCAGTATCCATTAGGATTTTTCATTAATTAATAAAAAGGCCATAGCTAGAATAATAAAGTTGAGAGTGCTGATGCAAGTGTAAACAAAATAACCAAAGAAAAGGAAGGTAATTGAAATTTGCTAGTAGTGTCATGATGTTATCCACATTAAGAAGTCATCGGATATGAAATTTTATACATCTTTTTTTCAGTTATTTTTAGATGTTATTTTAGATGCACATACATTTCGCATAAAACTCTATATTAATACGTGTTCACTCAACAATACCTTATCAATGTAACTGATTTCCATATTTCAAGATGCATAAATTGAAACAAATCATAGTGTTTATATAAAAACGAAAAAAAAAAAAAAAAAAAGAAAGAAAGAAAGAAATAAAAGAAAAGCCCACAGTCTCTTTGTCAATTATTAATTAAGGTTGTTGCCAATTACTACATTTGCATCACTTTCTTGCACAACCTTCTTCCACCTAGTACTGTCGAATGGTACCAATAATATCTTTTTTTTTCTTTTTTTTTTCTTCTTTTTTTTTGTTTCAAGGATGATTATTTAATTAATTTGCAGCTAATGTCTTACTAAATAATTGTAGATATAATTAATACTATCTAGCCAACCAAAGCCCGGGGACCTTAAAAAGCAAAGTCTAGGTGTGGAATCGTGTACATAATCAAAAACATGATTTCATTAATTATGCCACATTAGGCATTTTTTTCTACGATTGTATTTTTTGATGAAACAATAATGTCCATGATTTCAATTTAATTTCAAATTCTACAATTGAGGTCAAATGTTGTACATTATAAATTTTTTGGTGGAAAACATAGATGCGACCTCAAATAATTCATATATTGAGTGACTTGCTATAATGTGTTCATTGGGTACGTACATGAATAATACAAAATGCAAGCTCTTCTACAATATCAATTATGGTGTCATCGATAACGAGTGAGATATTTATAGTAGCCAGTCTGTACAATCTATGCAAGTACATGTCGTATTATCTCATTGTCTCTTGAGATACCAAATCTATGATTTAACGATCGGATTGAACTATCAGGTCAAATTCAAATTGGGTTTTGACTTAAATAAAAAGGTGCAGGTCCAATAGTAGTGTGGTCATCTTAGCCTCTAACCCATGTCACTTTTTTCAAGTCTAACCCATATTATCTTTTGTTAGCTTCAATATAAGTCGTAGGATCAATCATTTTTTGTTATGCTAAAAGTTAAATTTTCTGTAGGTAGAATTCAAAATTAAATTTTTGCAATAATTTAATCTAGCAATTCATAAAAGAAAAGAAGCGGTTTTGTCACTTTTTAGAAATAGGAATATCATTTTATATGAAAAAAATAGAATTTTCGGACAATTAAAATTTTCATTAGTGCTTAAGTTTAGCCTCCTCTAAAATTCCACTCCACATACATTTAAAACGGTATCCATGACATTATAATTTATTAACATGAAAAGATTGAAAAGACCTTATTCTTGTACTTCCTGAAAAAGTTGTGTGACATGATGCATGCATATTGTTTATGTAAAGTGTGCCTTTTGTAGCACGATGGTTCCAAACGTACAATTCTTTCTAGTAGAGTCCATAATGTCCAAAATTTTGTTACCAAATTATCATAATAAAATTGGTGACATTCCACTCTGTATTAACACAAGTCGTATTTTGTTAACTTCCTAATTGGATAAATATCTATTTCTTTGTCTTTCTTTTTTGTGATGAAGATTATAAACCCTGACTTCCCTTTAAGAGGAAGAACAATGATACCACTTTATCCAAAAGAATTTCACAATGGATTAAATACTTATAAGCATACTATTACATTAACTTTGATGGGTTGGCACATTACTAATGACTTCATGAAACTTTGCATCAATTGATACCCTAATAATCTAGGAAGCATGCTCGGATATATTGATTGATAAAATAAATGTACTTTATGATTGCAAGCACCATTACAATTGCAAGCACCAATCAAAATCTTACACGCAACTATTTGATATACATTCACCAAAAAAAAAATAATTATTAAAAATAGACAATGGACCTACCTTATAACAAAAGCTAGGTCAACGGGTAATTAAGGATTGTTCGAGATCACATAAAAACACTATTGGTCATACATTTAATTGATATGAGATTTTAACACCTCTAAACATTCCTGGGGTTGGAGTATATATAGAGCACGAAGCAACGTCAATAGATGGTCCAACACTAGATAGCCCAATATTATGAATGAATCTGATTCTAAATTCTAATACTTTATTTAAAATGGCTTTTGAACTTAATTCATCTGAAAAATTAGTTCAAGAAGTGAGTACTAAACCATATAAAAAGATCATTATTCATATCATACACTTAGAAAAGTGAGATTTCAGCTAGCAGTAACACAATAAATAGTACATGGAATATAGAATACATGCTCTTTTAATATAGAAGAACAGTCCATAATTGTTCCTAGTCCATTATTTAAGCTATTAGCTCCACATATTCACACGATCATACGATTATGTCTGAGGATTATATTGTACTATTCTTAAACATATAATTCCTTAAAAATAGTAATTATTAAAAATGCACAATGATAAAGGTCGCTAAGGAGGTAAATATTATCAAAGACCATACAAGGATCACCACTACTCATACACTTAACCTTTTTGAGATTCTAACACATCCCCTGCATGCCCAGCGCCAGATACCTGGAGCGTGGAATAATGTAAAATTGGTTGTCTAACACTAAGTAACACAGCATCATGAATATATTGGACTCTGATACTATATTAAAAATAAATCTTGACACTCATAAATTATCTCAAGAGATGAAAATATATCTAAAATTATATACATAGATCACTCCCCATATACTTAAACGATGTGAAATTCTAGTAATAACACGTTGAATGATACATAAGATACATAATGCATGCTAGTTAAATATATTACAAATCCATAATTTTTTCCATTCCATTATTTGAGCTAGCAGCTACACACATTCATGCCATCATACAATTATGTCCGAGGACACATTGTACTATTCTCATATGTGTAATTCCTTAAAACCAATAAATACAATTATGCATGCCAAAATTGAATTCATCCCCCCATTTTCATTAACTTTTGAGATGTTGATCCTTTTGAAATAAAAAGCGACCAATAGTTGTTTCCAAAACATTTAATACGACAAGTACATCACCAATTGCCAAACATGATACACCAAAATGGAGGACAAGTGGTCCAGACCAAGACCAGGCTAGACCATGTCCACGTCCATGTCCTATTTCATGAAAGTAGATAAGGTTAATTATTAGGACCAAATTACCAACCAAGAGAACAAATCCCCTAACGTAGAGAAGGGCACCCCAATTATATATGTTGGCTATTTCTACCTGATTAATGGCTAAAAACCCCATAAACCTCACATTTCTATATAAACTAAATTGACAAATTTGGTTTTTAATGATGTAATTGTCTATGAGATTAGTTCGAAATTATTGTTTATAACCTATGAATTGAGATAATGAGTTTAAGGTTAAGGTTCAATTAAGCAAGGGTAGGTTGTTTTTGAACCACTACACCAAAAGGGAAAAATTGCGTTTTTAGTTCTGTAACTATATCATTTTTCATTTTTGGTTATATATGTATTGAATTAACAATTTTATTCCTGTAAATAGTAATAATTTGTAATTTATGCCCCTTTTTAGTAATTTTAGTCCTGTATGTAATAATAATTTTATAGTTTTGATCCTGTAAATAACAAGAATTTTGCAATTTTAGTCTCATGATTAGGACTAAAATTGTTGAAAATGGGCATGAATTTGAAAATTTGTTATTATTTATAGGACCAAAATTGTTAAGTCAATATATATAGGATCAAAAGTAAATAATGATATAGTTATAGAATTAAAAATTGCATTTTTCTCACACTTAAAAATATAACATGAGTGGCAAAAATTCAATGAAAAAAGAATATATAGCTAATTCTATAAAAAAAAGTTACAGAAATTCTAATTGAGTACTGGCTATCATCGACAACCAATGACAGATTGTTAGTGACAATAAAGATCTTTTTAAAATGATAAGGACAATTTTTGTTGTCACTATATATGTATACGTTACTACAAAGTTATATTGTTAAGAAGTAAAAATTGTTTTTACCTAGATCATGTTATTAGTAACAAAATAAAAGTCGTTGCTATGCAACACTTTATCACTCAATTCGCATATGTTGAACTTGTAATCTATAAATAATGTAATATAGTGATATATTACATATACCATACATAATTGGGGGGGTGGGGGATTCAGTTTAATATCACAAGATAATTCTGTTAATATTAGTGATACCATTATTTTGAATCGTTACACATTTAGTACCACTATATTACTAACTTTCACGAAAGAGGTAATTCCATCAAATAAGCTAATAGAAGCGCTCAAAATTGGGGGAAAATTAGGGGATTAAGACTCAATTGCAATAATGGAATTTTTTTTCTTTCATTTTTCAATATTTGGCAAAGAAATGCGAATTATAATCTTGAAGCAACCACCAGTGTCACAAAAAGTCTTCCACCAATGCAGCTGAGCAACCAACCTCATGGTTGTCCTTTGCCTTTTTTTTTTCTTTTTCTTTTATCTTTTTTTGGTTAAATACTAAAAATTGAAAGGGGAAAAAATCTATTGTTATAATACAACCCTAATGCCCAAATCTTTTGCCCATTTTGAGCCATTCTATTAACTTATTTGACAATCGTATCTTTTCTGTCAAAATTCACGAAATAATGATACTTAATGTGTAATCCCTCAAAATAATAGTATCATGTGTAAAGAAAAATATCTTGCGGTAGCAATAGTGAATTTTTCTCTATATAATGGGTATTTTTTTTGAAAAGCTTATGAAATTCGAGTAGAGAATGAGATTTTAACAGTTCTAAAAAAATGTGATCATAGAATTTTAGTCAAATATTTACAATAATTGAAATAAAACAATGAATAATATATTTTTGTAAACAAAACAGGACAAGACACCCAAAATGACATAAACTAAAGGCAAAGATCAACTACTCGAATAACATGACTGTTAACGTATTTAAAACAAGGGATGATTACCTCTATATTCCTTAAAGTTCATCATAATTATCAAAACACTCTTTGATGTTTGGAAAATTACTATTACGCCCTCTAGTGTACAGTGCAACTAATGTATAATTATAATTATACTCCTTGAACGTATAAATAATTACAGTTAGACCCTCTAGGCTACTGGTAATATTACAATTACACTTCTTTATTTAGGAAGATATACTTATAATATTTAAAATTTTCAGATAGCATAATGGTAACTACACAAACCTCAAGAGGTGTAATGGTAATTATCTAAATGTCAAAGAATATTTTAATAATTATGATAAATCACATGGAGTACCGAGGTAATTATACCTCAAAACAATGTAGAACACTACAAAATTCATAAAAGAAATTGAATAATCATAATTAAAAAGGAAGTAAAAGCGCTAGTACTGAAGTGGGTCATGTTGCAACTTGCAAGGCTTGGTTGACGAGAAAGCGTTTATTAGCAGAAGATGTGTTGTCAGCATGCAATTTGCTCACTAATCAATTCATTGTACAACGATGTCGACCTGTGAACAGCCAAATATTTACTCTGTACTTTCCCAGTTATATTCTTTCCCAATTATATTCATTTTAAACCTTTTGTATTAAATTAGATGAGTTTTTCAAGAATTTCCACATAATTCGCTGTAAGAACTAAGAAACGGATCACTTTCCTTCGTATCATGCTTTGCACCATTTGCTAAAACCAGACACCATAAGAAATATGCTATTCCTTTTTTTTCTTTTTTTTCCCCCTGTTAACCCATTAAATTCTTACATTTGTTTGGGTTTACATTTTGGTGGGCATTTCCTTTTTTGTGGGTACGACCTGTTTCAGAAAGACGGGAAGAACGGCAGATATTATTGAATACGGAAATTTTGGGTTGTGTGGTCTGAAAATAAAGACATTGTTGCCTTATTTGCTATCAGATTTTAGGAGGAAAAAAGATCCTGTTTTTGTAATGCCCAAATATTATTTTTGCCATTCAAGTGCAAAATATGGAAAAGTTTCTTGCCATTATATTCTTTTTTTGAATCCCATTCTTAGCTAAGTTCCCTTTCTTGTACTTTTTGTGCGATTTAGAGAATAATGATACACTAGCAGGCACTTGATACTTATCTCCTTTTTGTTCTGGGGTTTCCTGATTTTTCCTTTTGACTATTTGGGTATATATCGTCTTTCCTTTTTTCTGAGAAGAAAAAGTCACTTATATGCTAGGGTTCATGTATAAGTCAAGCTGTAGCTTAGCTGCTCATGTTTTAAAATTTAGGTAAAATTTTGGTGTGGAAATCACTAGGGTTTTTTGGGGCTCTTTCTCAGTGTACGTTCATTTGAACACCAACCATTCTTCTTGTCTATATAAGTTTATTATCTCCCTCATTTCTCCTTTCAAAATTTGAAATTTGTGTGTGTGGCACCCCTGAGTTATGAGTTAAAGGGCTTCCTCTATTTCAAGTTCCTGCTATTTTTCTGGTAAGAATAGATTTCTTGAAGGTCACTTCATGGTGTTTGTGTGTTTACATATGTGTGTGTGTGTGTTTTTGATAAAGATTCGATTTTGCTTAACATAAGTTCTGAAATTTTGTTGGAGGGGGAAAAAAAAAAAATAAAGAAAAAAAAATGGTGAGAGGGAAGGTCCAAATGAAGAGAACTAAAAATGCATCAAGCCGGCAAGTGACTTTTTCGAAGAGGAGAAATGGGCTGTTGAAGAAGGCTTATGAGCTTTCAGTTACTCTGTGATGCTGAAGTTGCTCTGATTATTTTCTCTCAAAAGGGCAGACTCTATGAAATCTAAAGCTCCAAGTAAGTTTATTTTTCACAAAATTCTAAATTAATCTTACATTATTAAACCAACCAAATCCCAGAAAGTGGATTAATTACATCGTACTTGTTTAATAAGTATAACTTTGTTCAATGTTGTACCTTGCCTTTAATTTGTGGTTTCTGCTTGCTCAATTGTACTGGTATATGGAGTATGCTATATAATAGTGCTTGATGATGAATAAAGAGTACGAGTTTTGCAGTAGTTGCTTAAACAGTTTAGGATTTGTGGCCTGCATATACAATATGTGTATAAATATGGATATATTTGTAGCCATCACATGATTCATCAGGTTGTTTCTTTTTCCCTGTCAGTCAAATTTTTACTCATTTTAAATCCAGAATGTGGTAAATTTTATTAACAAAAATATGATATGAGTGAATTCAGGAAATAAAAAGATTCTTGATTATTAATTAGTCGACCCCTATCGTACTAAGTTCTGCTCTTCCTCTCATTAATGTTAAGCATTTCACGTGCTGGAACCCTACCTTTCTGATACCCCCAAATGGACTTTATATTATGATTTGAAAAAAGCTATTATATAAAATCTTATATGAAAGATAAATATATAGTGTGTAGGAATTGTCATATCTACTCCTATAGATTGAAATAATGAAGGATTTGTGAAGAGAATAGATATTATGAACTATCATGCAAATTAACTATAGACTTACAAGACAAGTTGGGTGTGTTTCCCATTCTATTATTCCTTTGTTGGTGAAATGGCTCATTGATTTGACTATTTGATGCCACCATTAGTGCAGTTAAGGGGTCATTGAATACCTTGATCAGATGAACAAGTAAGAGATGCAATGTCGAATGTGATTATTTTATATAAATAATGCAATATGTGCTACATTTAATTAATTGAATATATTATATGCTTGTTCAACAACAACAATTCAACAAGAAACTTGAAGCGTTCACAAAGTCATCTTGCATGCAATACATTTTTGATAGAGCCTTGGCCTTCTGAATCATGAGCTTCCACCCACATGCGCATGCGCACATATATATTGAGGTGAAAACTGGATTATATGTATTGGATAACTAATCTTATCCACTTAGAAGGTGCTTGGCTAAGCTTAATATAAGCTTCTTCATTTTTATAATATTTTTTTGAAACTTATAAAATATTAGATCTTATTTAAGAACAAGTTATTGAAGTGTTTGGATAAAATAAGATAGTCAAGCTTATAAGATGTTGGAGATGATAATTTTGTAATTAAGATGGTTAAGAAATGAGTATGTTGAGATTTAAATATAAGTTAGGAACTTCTGGTTTTTTCTTTTTAAAGAACTTATAAGGTCTTAGCATCTTATTTTGAAAACTTTATTTTTTGTTTTTGTTTTTTTTTTCCCTTTATAAAAATTATCAAATACTTTTCGCATCTTATCAACTCTTTAAAACATCTTATACCTTGTTAGTCTAATGAAGCTAACCCCCATATTGAATAATTTCTACTAATGCTCGTGCGGCGAACTAATGTTGATAGGCAAAACAATTTAATTAAGACATCCTTGTGAATGTTGCTATACCACACTGGTGTAACATAGTCTCATGCATCCTTGTCTAAGTATTGTTTGCTTTGTCTGGTTGAAGTAATGTTTCACTTAATGCTTTGTCTAAGTGGTGGTAAAGCTGATCAAATACCAGAATTGTACAAGTCTTGAATCTGCGTCCCGTAATTAATTTGGTATTAGTAGACTAGTTTCATTGCATTAGATGTATCAAATATATTTAGTTAGAAATGATTAGCTATACTTAGTATGTTTTTCTGATGTAGATGTACATAATGTGTAATGAAATGATACATTTCCCTTAAAAAAGAAACTAAAAGTATATTTTCCATTTGTTTTATTGTGTCTTATTGAATATCTAGCGTGCTGTTATAATAAAGGGCTTTTTTGGTATGCCGTGTTATATTTGCCATGCTAGTTTGTAGTACTACTAAATTGAAAAAACATATAACTCACTCTTTGGTTTGGTTATCCTTATTAATTTGTGAATAATATTAAAATAGTATGTTCATAGGTCTAATCAAGTGTTTGATAGTCGTTACTATTTGTGGCTCCTACTTTAGAGAAAATATAAATGCCCATTCTTAAAGTGCATTTCATTTAGGTAATTGCAATATTAGGAATATTATTATACTAAATAATTTTGAGGGGAAGACAACATTAGTAATAAGAAAAATAGTAGGGGATAGACTCTTATAGCGGGGTGACTCATTACTAAACGTGGGATACCAAAGGATTTACAAGAGGTCATAGAGTAGCATAATCCGGTCCCCATTGTAACCCCTAGCAAAGGAGCTCCTAAGTAGGTAGCTTCCATGGATTTATTTTATGAACCTTGAGAGCCCTTGATGTTTCTTCTTTTCAATGGGTCTATTATGTGCTCTAGTTGTTTCTCCTTACTAAAGAACCATAGATTAGTTACGTCATTTTGAGTTTGAAGAATTTGCACTAAAGTTTCATCTAATTCCTCTATTTTGAAACATTGAGGTGGTTCATATTCAACCAAAAAAAAAAAATATATTTGTAGTGAAATTGTTGAAACTTGTTTGACACAAGAAGCAAAACAAAATGTTTCAAAACAAAATGTTTCTTAACTTTTCTAAATATGAGGAGCTCATTTTGATAACATTCCAAGTTGTTTATTAAATTTTGAGACTGGAAACACAAATGTGAGAATTTAACGCATCCAAAAAAAATGAATAACTATAAAGATAACACTTCTTTTTTTGTAAGGTACTTATGTTTTATTTTGTTACGGCAAGAATTTATAAGTCATGTTTATGTCACTTATCTTATAATCCACATATTGTGCGACTGTTTAGTTATTGGTTAATTGTGTAACTACATTATAGCACTAATTCATTGTATCTTCTCAAAAAAGCGAATAAGTTCAAAAATAACCACAGCTAGGGAAAGTGGTTATTAATAATTTTGTACGGTGTTTCTCATAAATATCCCACAATCAAAAGTTTCCTCAGTTTATTGGGAACTAATACTTTGAAAAACTTTGTTATGGTGCATATATTCCAAGTTCCAACTATTATTAAAGAAACTGAATAACATTAAAGATTTTTGGAGACAAGAATCATTAATTTAATCTAATAGCATGTAAAATATAAATGTTCAATTACCTACATGGTAATAATTGCAAATGCTCACTCATCTATGTTAGGAGGATCTTGAATCCTTAATCAAAATAGTTTTTCCTTTCATTTTATTTTGTTCTTTTTCGTTTTTGAAACATCATCATCATCTTGTCATTAATTTTATTTTGGATCTTATAATGGCTCCTTGTCTATGCAATGCTC
Organism: Handroanthus guayacan; assembly: GCA_014898755.1. Lineage (NCBI taxonomy): Eukaryota > Viridiplantae > Streptophyta > Magnoliopsida > Lamiales > Bignoniaceae > Handroanthus > Handroanthus guayacan. Next base: position 282,676 of record JACFYI010002276.1, read on the forward strand.
AGTATGCAGAAATCAATACAGAAGTATCTGGAACTTACAAAAGAATGACATACAGGCGTAGAAATTGAACAACATATGCAGGTTTGGCTTATTTTAATTTTTAACTTGCAAATTGTGGAAATATTAGTTGTTAACTTTTCTTCTCCACTAGAATTGCTCATATTCACGTTCATAAAAGCAAAAACCTCTACCAAGTCTTGAATATTTTCATGTCAAAAGAATGATAATTACATTGAACCTTACTAGAGGTTTGGAATGACTAAATATTATTATGTAGCCCCTTCAATTTTTCAAAATTTCATCTAACTCCCTTCACAGCTCGCGATTGGTAGAACACCTTATCTTTACCTTGACATCTTTGCAAATCATAGACATCACCATTGCAGTTCAAATGCTGCAACATCGTGGGACAGTTGCGGTCAGGATGAAGATGTTATACTAAAATATCGGAAAAGTTTTGCCAGATTAAGGAAATGGATACATGCATATATTTTTGTTTGCATCCGAATTTTCCTATTAATGTGAAAAACACAGTAAATTAAGGGACAAAAACACTGTTATAGTTATTGTGTTTTAGTTACATCATTGACAGGTGATAAATTAATAGTGACAACGAAAATTTCGTCGTAAATCATAATGACAATTTTTAGAATTCTCGCTATATATTTGTCATTAATTATTAACATTGACAACCTATGACATTAGTTTTTGTTAACTAAAGCTACATTTTGGCAGGACAAAAATTTTTCTCACTTAGAAGATATCATCAGTGCCAAGATAAAAGACACTATAAATTAATAGGTGTTATTGGTAATAATTTTCACATTGTCACTTTTATTATGTATTTTTGTAGTGTACGTCTTGTATTAGTATTATCACAAACTCCTTAATGAATAAAATATAAAAACCTGTTCTACTTAAAAACATTAGTAACTACAGAGGGATGTACAATATGGATATATATGAAAATTAACTGGGTCTATATATGGTAAGAATTAACAAGATTACATGCATTATATGATACTCCGACTCTTAAGTAAGTTCTTTTGAACTCTGAATATTCATGGAAGAAGTAGAACTTGTCAGAGTTCCTGAGCAACTTGGGACATTGAGACTCAATGTCAGTTTTACTATGTAGGACAATATAGGTGCTTGAGCATCCGAAACTTCACAAGACATATTCAGTGCTTGCATCACTGTGTTTGTTGAGGTAGTTATATCAATAATTGCATTTTTTGAGGTGTGGGTGTCAGCTAAGCTACCAAAGAGGGGGGGAAGGGGGGCAACAACAACGAGTTCATGCATGAGTTGTTGTGAATCTTCAAGAATTTGATTTGTGACATAATATTAGGCACCCTATTCTGTATCTATGTTTGTTGAGTTTGGGCATTTTGAAATTCCTCACGGAGGAAAAGAAAAAATTTGGTTGAAGGGAAAATCCTATTCTATTTCGGCTATTTTCAATATTTTTTTTGTTGGTTTAAGTTTCCTTATTTCCTAGTTGGTTTTGGGGTTATGCACCTATTATAAACCCCTTTGACTCTACTAGGGTTATTGTCTACTGGTATTATTACCTTTTGAAATGTTTTAGGCCATCTTTACATAGCATCTCTTATGTCGATTTTGTGCTTTGATACACCTTTACTTTTGCGAGAGTTTGTGTAAAATTATTGAGAGGACTTGTTTCCATCTTTCGTAGTTCTCTTGGCGTTTTGATATTTCTTTGGGACTCTTGTTTGTAACATCTCTCAGTTAGTGTTAGTAAACTATCTCCTCTTCACACATGGATGTTGCCATATTTGGGTTGAACTACATAAATTTCTTTTGTCTGGTATATTTGTCATGTTCTCATTATGTTTTTTCTGCTCGTGGCTGCTATGTTGGCTTTGCCAATTTTTTCACAGCAATGTCAAATCAAATTCTATGTAGGTTTGGTTTCCCATACAGAGAATTGTTGTCGTGGTATGATATATGATCTTCCTGCAGCAATTAAAGCATGAAGCGGTATTGATGTCGAAGAAGATAGAGCTACAAGAGAATTCCTACAGGTTAACTCTTTTCTAGGTCTTCACTTGTCCTTACTGTACATGAGGAACTATAACTTATGAAATGGATTTAATTTGTGTGTATCAGGAAGCTTTCAGGACATAATCTTGGTATGTGTTCCATTGAGGAACTTCAAGGTATTGATGTGCAGCCGGAGAGAAGTCTTAAGAACATAAGATCGAGAAAGGTACCCATGCGCGCACACACACACACATAAATAGATTAGTCTTTGTTTCTTGAGAATAAATTCTTTCGACTTTTTTAAAAGCATCAAAATTTTATTAAAAGGATTGTGGATTATTTATAATTCTTTTTATATCATTAGAAAAGACAGTATTGAAAATTGATCATTGCACCTAACTAAGAATGAACAAAATCAACGAAAAGATGAAGCTGCATCGAAAAATATGTTTGATTGTTTATATTCCAGGATCAACTATTCAAGGAGGACATTGAAAAATTACAAACAAAGGTGTGACAAACTACGAATTCGATTTTAGTTATACTATATATTTACAAAATTTCTGGTACCCTGAATTTCTCTAATAATTTCAGGAGAAGTTTCTGTTGGAAGAAAATGAAAGACTGTGTGAAAAGGTAAGATTTTTAATCATCCTCTTCTTTAGAAATTCTTGACTGCTTGCAAGTTTGATAAGTTTATTCGTTTACTGCAAATGAAAAATCATACCATGATTGATTACTGCGCAGCTTTAAACCTAGAATTTGAGTGAACTGTTACGGTCATACATACATTTGATTTATACATATGTATTTTGATCATGAAATTAGTGTTGTAATAAAAATAATACCCACAGATTGATCTGAAGACAGGACATTTACAAGGCAAAGTATTCCGGCAAGAAATTGGGAGCTGCAGCTGAAGTACACAGTGCTCCGAGGCTGTCACTGAATTGTTTATTGGCCCACCAAGGGAAAATTGCAAACTTAGTCCATTAACTATGGCACTTTTCGAATTTAGTCC
>JACFYI010002276.1:285803-319523 GCA_014898755.1 Handroanthus guayacan
TGGACTAAATTCGAAAAGTGCCATAGTTAATGGACCAAAATTGCAATTTTCCCGGCCCACCAACAAGAAGGAAGATCTCTTGATGCAAAACAAATAACAGATGTGAAAAAATTATATGTACATAAAAGTTAAACTATAGAATATCTAAAATTAATAAATTTGGAATGGTTTGGTAAACCAAAATTAAAACGAATTTTTCAATTCAACTTCTGTATGTATTAAAAAAAAAAAAAACTTTGTTTCGATTTGATTCGATCAATTTACTGAACTGTGAAAATTTCTAATTGGAACAGTAGAATTGAGAGTGTGGATGGTAACTAATGAAATATGTGTTATTAAGGTTTGTTGCCACTGACTACATTTGCATCGCGTTCTTGCACAACGTTTTCCACCTAGTACGGTCGAACGGTACAAATAATATCTTTTATCAAGGAGGATTATTTAATTAATTTGCAACTAATTTTGTACTAATTAATTAAGATGTAATAATTAATACTATCTTGCCTTGCGTGGATCGGAGCCCTGGGAACCTAAAAAGAGCAAAATCAAGAAATTGGATTTTCATGTTGACTACATAATCATGACAAGATTTCATTGCTATCGTTCTTTGGATGCAATGACACCATCTTCACTTTTTTGTAATAAAAGTGTAAGATTCGAGTCCTACCGATAATATGTGGGTATTTTGAGTTCTATCGACAATGTGTGGATATTTATCTATTGTATGGTAGTTTTTGTTCACTAAATGATAATTTGAATTATTTAGATCGTATTTAGTCATATTTGTGGTCTTCAACATGTGTTCTTGTAATGATATTGATATATAATTAAATGTAATTACTTCTCTGAAAAAAAAAAAAGATTTCATTAATTATGCCACATCATGCATCCTCTAAAATATTTTGAGATGAAATAGATATTAACATTGTACCATTAATTATTTCGGATACACATATTTATGAATGAAAGAATTTTTTTTTTTAAGAAGTGGTTATATTTAATCATTATATTATCAATATATCGATATATATATATATTAATATATTTAAAGATCAAATATATAATAGATATAGCAAGTTAGGGAATTAAAGTTACCATATGGTAGATGAAAAGTCTACACGTACTCGGTAAAATTCGAACTTATAATTTTATTATGAAATCTCCTCCTAACCAATTAAGTTAGGATTCATCGGCATAAATAAAAGAAAAATTGAAAGCAGCAGTAATGTATAGTACAGAGTATGGTATCCACAGAGTTTTCAATTTCCTAAATAAAGTACTTAAAAGTTTTTAACTTCCTAAATAGAGTAGGGTACAAAAACCTGAAGGCTGCATTTAATGCTGCTGGCTTTCCGCCTCCCCCTTAGCTACTTCCGCAAGATTTTAATTTCTAGCACTAATTTTCGACAGTTGCATTTTTTAATGAAACAATTAATGTCATTTTTCCAATGGAATAATTACAGTTGTTAGATGGAGGTCACATGACCCAAAGTTTATGCATTCGACTCCTATCGATAACTTGTGAGTTTTCTTTTACTGCACGTAACTTTAATTTAATTGTATAGCACTTTAGAGATTTTTTTTTTATTATTATTATATTTGATCTTTGAATGCATTAATATATTTATATTGGTATATTAATAATGTGTGAATTGAATGGAATCATTTCTCTGAAAAAGATAATGTTCTATCAATTTAATTCCAAATTCTATGGATGAATTTCATTTGTTTCCATGTTGTTTTATAATTATTGAGAAAATTATATTTTTGATCCGATAACTTAGGCCTTAATTATACACTTTTGGTCTCATAACTAAGGCTTTGTATGCTTTTGGTCTCAATTATTAGTGATATCACACATTTAAGACTTTAACTTAACTTTTCTCTCGCATTGCATCATTTTATCCCTTCTGTCAAATACTTAACTGCAGAAGGTAATGTGATGTTCTGATAGCCATTAGTATATCAAATTTTGGGGTAAAAATGTGACAATTAGAAAGTTAATTAAGGGACTATAAGTGACTCATGTATAATACAAATATATGTAATTGATGTGCATCCACCATATTTCCAGTAAGAATTGTTACAGTCTTATAGGTATCAAACTCCTTGTGGTAAGTATAATTGGTCAAAGTCAAATGTAAATACTTTATGAATTCTCTCACGAGGTGATGTAGATTTTACCTTAAATACTTAATATAATGAATAACTTGCTATAGTGTATTTACTGGTATAAGAGTAATATAAATGCGAGTTTCGCTACGTGGCCAAGATGGTGCCTTTGATGACCAATGGGATATTTATAAATAGAGGCACATAGTCATATAAAACACTACACATCATTACGTGTTGATTGAGCAATACTTAAATATAATTATTTTTCATATTTTACAATGAATTTAATCAACATGAAACAAAACAATTTGTTCTGATTAATAAATAAATAAATAAATAAAAGAATTGAAGACAAACCGACAGACATTATATATACCATGATCTTTTCTCAATTATATGTTTGTTGCCAACTACTACATTTGCACCACTTTCTTGCACAACCTTTTCCACCCAGTACCGTCGAATGGTACCAATAATATCATTTTAAGGAGGATTATTTAATTAATTTGCAACTAATGTTGTACTAATTAATTGTAGATATAATATAATTAATACCATCTAGCCCGCGGAACCCTAAGAAGCAAAGTCTAAACCAAAAAAACATGATTTCATTAATTATGCCACGTTAGGCAACCTTTGAATTTTTTTTAAGCTGAATTCGATATTAACGTTGTACCTTTAATTATTTCGGATGCACAAGTGGATGAATGAAAGAAATTAAGGTTACATAATTATTTTGATATACTAATTGAATAATTGTACTATTTCTCTCTCAACTGTCCTTAAAGTTTTTTAATTTTCTAATTAAAGTATGGTACAAAAACAGATGGCTGAATTAATTAGTGTTGGGTGGGCTTGTGCCTTGTGGTTCCCCCTTAACTATTTCCCTAGGTTAAAAGGGTGTTTGGCTAAGCTTATTTAAAACATCTTATGAGATATTTTTGCAACCTATAAGATGTTAGATCTTATTTTAAAAATAAGTTGTTAAAGTGTTTGGATAAAATAAAATCTTTTTGCTTATAAGATGTTAGTAATGACGATTTTGTGATTAAAATAGTTAAAAATGAAAGTGCATGTGAAGATTTTAAAAATAAATTAGGATTTCCTTACTTTTCTAAATAGAGCTTATAAGCTCCTAACATCTTATTTTGAAATATAATAAAAAAATTTTTGAAAAATTTTACCAAAGACATGGTAATATTTTATAAACTCTTAAACATCTTACAAAATATTTTGGAGGGCTTATAAGCTCACCCAAACACCCTCTAAGTTTGCCTTGAGGAATTTAGTGGGACAATAAAAAAAAAATATTAATGTTCTTTCAATATAATTTCAAATTCTACATATGGAGGGATTCCATTTGCTCTCGTATTGTTTTATGATTATCATAATATCTCCTACATGGTTAGGATCGTTAAGTTGATCCTCTTTGTTATATTAATATTTACTTTAATTTGAAAAAACAATATTTTTTGATATAGCAAATAATAATTGAATTGAAAGATTCAAATTTTTAATTAGAATTCGACTCGTGTATACCACAAATATGTATAACTAATATTTCTTCACCATATTTCCTATAAGAATTATTACGAGAATCAAACTGTTTGTGATAAGTATAAGCAATCGAGGTCAAATATAAACCTATTATAAATTCTGTGGGAGGGTAATGTAGATGTGATCTCAAATACTTAAAATGACGAATAAGTTGCTATAGCCTATTTGCTGATATGTGAGTAATACAAAATGCGAGGTTTTCTATAATATCCACGATGATATCATTGATGACGAATGGAATATTTGTAAAGGCCATTCTATACCATCTGTAAAAGTACGCATGACATCATCTTCTTGTCTCTCAAGATACCAAATCTATAATTTAGCAATTGGTTGCACTATGGGTCCGAGTTCGGGTTGGGTTTCAACCCTAAATAGGAAGGCACAATCATGATAATAGTGTGATTATTTTAACTTATTTTAAAGGTATTTTGGGTACTTAAGGTTTCTCGAGCCTAATCCATATCAATTTGTGTAAGCTTTAATATCAATTATAGGATCAAGCATCTTGTGTTATGCTAAAGAGTTATAGCTATTTCTACCGCTATAACTCAAAATTAAATTTTCTCAATAGCTTAATCTAGTAAATACTAAATTTTAAAAGAAAAATTGGGAACTGGTAAGTTCTTAGGAATATGAATATAACTTTATATGACAAATTAGAATTTTGGGACAATTAAAATTTTCATCGATTAGCCATCTCTAAAGTTCCATATGCAAACGGGAACCATGACATTGTAATTTAACATGAAAACTTCGTAAAACTTTTTCTTGTACTGCCTGGAAATGTTGTGTGCATAAAGTGTCTTCTGAAGCACATTGGTCTCAATGTCCACTTCTGTCTAGAGTACGACAATGTCCAGAATTTTGTTATCAGATTATCATATTACAATTGGCGGCATGTCACTATATATTGACACAAGTTGTATTTCATTATCAGCTTCCTAGTTGGATGGATATCTTCTTCCTCCCTTTCTTTCTTCTTCCAGGATGGAGATTGAATCTCTAGCTTCTCCTGAAGAGAAAAACAACTCAACTTCATTTAAAAGGCTACGTCAATTGATTGAATACTTAAAAGCAAACTATAAATTTAGCTTTGACAAGGTGTCACATTACTCATGACTTCACGAAAATTTGCATCAATTAGTACCTTAATAATCTAACAAACAAGCTCAGATATATTGATTGATCAATTAAGGGGTTCTTTAGTAGGGAATATAAAATTAGATAAGATTACTTTTATACTTCTTATACCTTCTTTCACATCATCCTAATATAAGTTACGAACAACATCCTAGAAGTGTCCATTCCATAGTATTTCTTCTAACGTTAATCTTCCCTTCTCACTAAGATGTATCAGCATAAAGTGATTAAATTTAATAATTATATTCCCAAAATTGTAATTCCCTATAGCAAATGTACTTTAAGAAGGGGCATATATATTTTTAATCTAAGAGCCACAAATTAGTTAGAACAAATAAACATTTGATTAGATATATAAATACTATTTTAATGTTATCCAAACTCTATATCATACATACTTACCAACCCAAGATAATTTTATATGTTCTTTCTTTTTTATTTTTTAAAAAATAATGTCCTTTCAACTTGATAGGGCCACAAATTAATATGGTCAACTGAATATGCCCTATCAAAGGGCCTTAAGTGTTTTTTATAATTGCGTATACCATATGACACACAACTATTAGATATACATTCACAAAATGAAAATAATTATCACAAATGCATATCGGATCCAACTCATTCTAAAAGCTAACTAAAGAGGTAAATGCTATTTAAGACCATATAAAAAGATCAGTATTGCTATACACTTAATCGATTCGAGATTTTAACACACCCCTCCATGTTCAACGCTGGACATCTAGAACATGGAGCAATTGAACATGGAGCAACATTAAATGGGTAACCTTAAACTAGGTAACTCAACATTATAGATGAGTTTGACTTTGGTATTGTATAAAAAATGGCTCTTGAATCCAACTCACCTAAAAACTAGTTCGAGAACTGAATACTGCACTATTTGTACACTTAAAGGATATGAGATTTCAGCAATAACACATTGAACGATACATTAGTAGTCCATTATTTGAGCTAGTAGCTTCACGCATTCATACCATCGTACAATTATGGCTGAGGATGATATTGTACTATTCTTAAACGTGTAATTCCTTAAAAACAATCAGTTATGCATACCAAGATTGAATTCATCCACCCATTTTCATTAACTTTTGAGATGTTCATAGATTTGAAATAAAAACCCACCAATCCTTGCTACCATAATATATATAGCTCTCAACTATATTGAACACGACAAGTAAGTCACCAATTGCCAGATTAGGTACATCAAGTGGTCCAGACCAAGACCAGGCTAGATCATGTCCAGATCCTATGTCATTGAAGTAGATAAGGTTAGGACTAAACCAACCAAGTGAACCAAGCCCCTAGTGTAGGGAAGGGCACCCCAATTAAGTTAGCTATTTGTACCTAATTAACAGCTAACGACCCAATAAATTAACCTCACATTTTTATAGATATTAAATTGATAGATTAATGATGTTGTCTATGAGATCAGCTCCAAATTGTGGTCTTATTATGTATCAATCGAGTTTAAGACACCATACTAAAAGTGTAACAATCTGAAAATTGTTACTAATCTCATATAAAAAGTGATGAAAAAATTGTAACTAAATAGCCACTATCGACGTTTAATGACAGTTTGATAGTACAAGAAAAATCTTATTAAAAATTGTAGAGATAATTTTTGTTGTCACAATATATGTATATGTTATTATAAAGCCATATGGTGATAAAAATAAAATTATCATCACCCTAGATATGTTATCAGTGTCATTATCACTTAGTACAAATTGCTAATCACAATTTTCACATTGTCAAATAATCTTTTGTGTTCATGCTATTTCTTCTTACATTGAGATTAAATTTGAACTTGTAATATACAAATAATCTCATATAGTGACATATTATATATTGTAAGGACCGACTCACCAAATATAATCGCACTAGTCTCAAAATAAAGATAAACCTAATAATTTAAAAGTTGTGATGGATATGAATCCATGGATGAGAGAACGGTTCTTGTCGCTATATGTAAAAAATATTGACGCCAAAGAAATCACACCATACTCAACTATAAAGACAAGAGACCTAACAATTTGAATCTCGAAATAAAAAAGGACCAACATTTAATTATTAATTTTAAAAAAAATGGCACAAGACACACAAATTAGCGTATACTTAGGATCCACCACTTGAATAATTGATACCGTCAACGTAATTAAAGCATTGGAGAACAAATTAAATTCGATAAAAGAGATTAAAATATTGATCGTACTTGAGATTAAAGAAGCAAACAAACTCTTTAAACATATAGTCCAAGTAAGTAAAAGCGCTAGTACAAAAGTGGGTCGGATTACAAGCTACTCTTCGAGAACGTGTAAAACGTTCGTAAAAATTAAATCAGATCGTTGTCACGTGTCAGCATGCAATTGGCTACTAATCACATCATAGTACGATGATGTCGACCTATTGAACCCCACATGTTTACTACTTTCCCAATTATTAATAATACTAATTTTATGCATTTTGTGTTAACCAGAATTTCCATAATAGCTGTAAGAAACATGCTACTTTTTCCCCCCCTAAATTCTTACATTTATTGGGTTTATCCTTTTGTGGGCCGCATTTCCTTTTTTGTGGGTAAGAGTAAGACTTGTTTGAGAAAGACAGAGAGAATACAACAGATGTATGATCAATACGGAAATTTTGGAGAACCAATTGCTATCACATTTTAGGAGAAGAAAGATCCTGTTTTTGTACTGTCCCCTATATTTTTTTAGCTATTCAAGTGCAAAATGTGGAAAAATTTCTTGCTAATATATTCCCTTTTTTATATCCCAATCTTAGCTAAGTTTCCGAAACTGTACTTTCTACGCTCTTTAGAGAATAATAATGATACAATAACACTTAATTTTATCTCTTTTTATTTTATTTTTTATTTTTTATTTTTTTTCCCTGGGGTTTCTTTTTAACTATGTGGGTATCATCTTCCTTTTTTCTTTTATTTTTTTTTTTGCCCGAAAAGAAAAAGTTACTTTATGCTAGGGTTCTTATATAGGACATAGCCGTAGCTTCTCATGTTTTAAAATTGAGGTGAAATTTTGGTGTGGAAATCACTAGGGTTTTTAGGCGTTCTTTCTTAATAGTCTATTTACATCGAACACCAACCATTCTTCTTGTCTATATATCTCCCTGATTTCTCCTTTGAGAAAATTTGATTTTCCTTTTTTCTCCCAAATTTCTGAGTTAAAGGGCTTCCTCTATTTCAAGTTCTTGCCATTCTTCTGGTAAGATTGAAATTCTTGAATGTCATTTCAAAGTTTTTATGTGTGAGTGTATATGAATATGTGTGGTTTTTTTTTTTATTTTATTTTTTCAAATAAAAGATTTGATGAACATAAGTTTCAAAATTATGTAGAGAAAAAAAAATGGTGAGAGGGAAGGTTGAGATGAAGAGAATTGAAAATGCATCAAGCAGGCAAGTGACTTTTTCAAAGAGGAAAAATGGGCTACAGAAGAAGGCTTGTGAGCTTTCAGTTCTTTGTGATGTTGAGGTTGCTTTGATTATTTTCTCTCAAAAGGGCAGACTCTATGAATTCTCAAGCTCCAAGTAAGTTTATTTTTTTCCATCTATATTTTTCATAAAATTATATAAATTTATCTTGCATTACAAACCAACCAAATCCCAGAAAGTAGATTAATTACATCATACTTGTTTAATAACTTTGTTCAGCGTTGTACCTTGCCTTTAATTTGTGGTTTCTGCTTGCTCAATTGTACTGGTGTATGGATTATGCTATATATAGTGCTCGATGATGAAGAAAGAGTACTATTTGTGCAGTAATTGCTTAATCAGCCGAGGATCTTATGCTGTACAAGTCCGTATGCAATATATGTACGGATATGTATGTAGGCATCACTAGATTTATAGAATGTTTTTGCCCTGTCAGTCATTTTTGTTCATTTTATAATCAAGAGTGTGGTCGTTTTTCCTTGGATATTCAAATATATAAACAAGAAAAATATGATATGTATTTACTGGGTAACTAATACGATCCTTGATTATTAATTTGTTGAACCATATCACGTTAGTGTTAATATTCTTGTTATATATGTTTAACATTTCATGTGCTAGAACCGTATCCTCATGATGTATGATTACGTACCTTTGATCCCCCCTAAATGGACATTATATTGCGATGGGAAAAACGCTACTATATAAAATGTTGTATGAGAGATAAATGATAATGTCTAAGAAAAACACTACTTATGTACCCCATGGATTGGATTAATGAAGGGTTGGTGAAGAGAAAAGAGCGTTGGAAACTTTAAGTTTCTAATTTGTTGATGCAAATTAATTGACATAGCAAGAGAAGTTGGGCATGTTTTCCATTCTATTTATACTTTGTTGGTGAAACGGCTCATTTATTTGACTATTTGGTGCCACTAATAGAAAATTTAAGAGGCATTATTTACATTTTTTGATGAGATGAAATGTTTGATTACATATAGAAAGTGATTAGATTGTACAGATAATAAAATGTGTACTCCATTCAACTAATTGAATGAATATAAAAACATATATTTTTCTGTTTTAATAAATTCATTATTTTATAATAATTTAGTTTGTGCATATATATGTGTGTGTGTGCATAGTTGAAAAGAAATTCGCTATATATACATATATATATTTAGATCCAAATGCGTGTTCAACACCAACAACTCAACAAGAAACTTGAAGCATGCACAAATACCCGGGCTTGGAAGAGTGATCTCAAATCTAATATATTTTTCACCAAACTTTGGTTTAAATCATGAGCTTTCTCGCCTATGTGTGTGTGTGTGTGTGTGTGTTAAAGTAAACACTAGATTGTATTGGATGCTTATCTTGTCAACTTCGAGGGTTTTTTGCTAAGCTTATTATAAGCTCCTACATCTTATAAGATGCTATTGGAGTTTATATATAAAATATTGTTAGACTTATTTAAAACATAAGTTGTTGAAGTATTCAAAGAGAATATGACATTGGAGCTTATAAGTTGCTAGTGATAACAATTTTGTAATTAAGATGGTTAAAAAATGAGTGTATTAAGATTTTTCAAAAAAGTTAGGAACTCTTTACTCCCCCCCCCCAAGAAAAAAAAGATTATATGATCTAACATCTTATTTTGATGAAAATTTAATAGTTTTTTTTCTTTTATTTATTATACCACTGCTGTCACATAGTCTCATCTTTGTCTAAGTATTGTTTGCTTTGTGTGATTGAAGCAATATTTCACACACACACACACACACAGAGACATATATATATATATATGTATGTACATGTTGATGTAATTTGTAATTAATGGTTCATTTCCCTTAAAAATGAAACCCAAAATATATTTCCCATTGTTTGGTTGTGTCTCACTGAATATCCAGTGTGCTGTTATACTAAGTAGATAGCTCACAGAGTTTGATTTCATGAACCTTGAAAGTCCCTAATGTTTCTTCTTCTCAATTGGTCTATTATGTGCCCTATGTTTTTGCATTTTAATTTCAGAATATAGTTAGATTACACCATTGGTTTTTTTCTTTAGCTATTAAAAGTGGACTTACCTTACATGAAGAATTTGATAAACTGATGAAACATAAATTAATTGCCTCAATTTTAATTTGCGCTTAAGTATTATTTAATTGGTTTGTTTTGAAACATTGAAGTGGTTCATATTTGAAAAAAGTTCGTGATTATAAGGAAATTGTGGGAACTAGTTTGATACGAGTAACAAAACACAAGTTTTCTAACTTTTCTAAATATGAGGAACTCTTGCTGGTAATATTCCTAGTTGGTTATCAAATTTTGAGGCTAGGCACGCAAATATGTGAATTTAATGCATTCTTTAAACTGAAAAAATAGATAACTATAAACATAGCGCTTCTTTTTTGTAAGTTACATATGTTTTATTTGTTAGTGAATGAATTTATAAGATATATATTATGCCACTTTTCTTATAATCCTTATATTTGCGCCACTTTTAGTAAGTGCTTAGTTAGTAGTGGTTTATTTTGTAATCATAATACAACATTAGTACATTGTATCTTTTGAAATATATAAGTTCAAAATAAACCTTAGCTAGGGAAAGTGGTTCTAACTATTTTGTATGAAAAATTTTCTCATAAATAACCAATAAAAGTTTTCTGAATTTATAAGGAACTGATACTTTCAAGAACCATGTTACACTAAATATTCCACCTAATATCAAACACAATGAATAAAAGTAAAGATTTTGATAGAAAAATAACATTTAATCCAATAGTACGCAAATATGATCAATTACCTACATCGTAATCATTGCAGTGGTTGACTCATTTATATTTCTAGTGATCCTGAATCCTTAATTAAAATAAATATTTCTTTCTTTTCTATTTTGTTCTTTTTCTTCTTCAAAACATCATTATCATTTCTATTATTAATTTTATTTTGGATCTCATCATGGCTCCTCACCTATGCAATGTCCAGCATGCAAAAATCAATACAGAAGTATCTGGAACTTACAAAAGATCGACATACAGGCATAGGAGTTGAACAACATACGCAGGTTTGGCTTATTTAATTCCTAGTAACTTATTGAAATGATCTTATTTTAAATGGCATGTTAAATTATTTTATCCACACTTCTAACTTTTGAATTCTGGAAATATTAGTTGATAACTTTTTTACTCCATTAAAATTTCTTTTATCCACAAAAAAATCTCTAACAGACCTTGAATATTTTTATGTCAAAAGAATGATAAATTGATAATTACATAAACCTTCCCAGGAGGGTAGGACTAAACATATGAAAGCCCTTCAAGTTTCAAAATTTTGTCAAAACTCCCTTCACATCACGAATATTAGGTAAAACGCCTAACCCTTCTTTGAAATATCTACCTTGACATTTGTGCAAATTATATGCATTGTTCACCTAAACAGTAGTAGATGTCATCATAGAAATCACTAATCTAGTTCCAATATTGCTATATCGTGGAACAATTGTAGTCGGATTGAACATATAAAACTAAAACACTGAAAAAAATTATGCAATTTTATTAAAAAAATCAATACATATATAAATTTATGTTAGTATCTAAAATTTCCTATTAATGTGAAAAAGTATAGTGTAAATTAATGAATAAAAATACTATTACAATAATTGTGTTTCAGTTGTATCATTGACAATTAGTGATAACTAAATAGTGACAACCTACTGAGAATGAAGACATTGTCTCAAATCATAAAGACATGTTTTGTCACAAAATTGTTACTTGTGATCTGTTCTTTTTTGTAGTTTATGTCTGGTATCATTAATTGTTATTCACAAACTCCCTGATGGGTAAATTCAAAAGCTTAACAAGAATATAAAAGCTTGCAAAACATAAAAACATTAGAGAATATAAAGTGATTTTGCAATATGAATTTATATGAAAATTAACTATATAGGTCTAGATAGCAATAATTAAGAAACTACATATGTATTATTTGATTTTCCAACTCTTAGTTATAACTTTGATAAACATCCAAGGATTAACGTTCCTTGCTTTAAATGAAGTATTGTGGCGACGAATGTGAACATATAATAAACTTATAGACGATAAATTTGACCTTGAGTCTGAAGTATAAACATAAATGAATATATTTTTGCATTGTCTGCAATATGTGAATTATTGTGATGGAACATTCAAACATACTTTCGTAACAACAATATGTTTCAATTGGTATGAGAAGTTAATGAAATGAAAATAGGCTTGATTCATTGAAACAAGTATTGAAGAGCAATAATAGTAAAAGATGCCAAAAATTAAACTTTAGTAATTGTGCCTTTTCTTTTTGAGCAACAAGCATAAAATACTTTAAAAGTTCGAATAATTAATCAAGGTAAAGATATATCTGTTATACTGAAACCTAATGCATAGAGTATACAAAATTGAGAAATGAGTTAAATTGAATTTCATTGAACAACTGGCAAACATGAAAGAGAAAAATAATCCCATCAATGATGTAGTTCTTATGATAATGTGCTTTTGTTGCAATGCATGGAAAAAAATTTAATTGATAAAATATTTATTTTATAGTAATATTTATTTTACTTTACATGTTGGAAAACAAAAAATAATTCTTTCATATACACACACACACACACACACATTGATCAAAAAAAAATTCTATGTTGCAACATTAAATGGAAATTTGATTTGCATAAGTTGAAATTGAAGATAATTGGTATAACTTAAATAATTTGCAAATAATTAAGAATTTTTAACTCTAAATTCTAATTATAAATAGTTTTCTAAAAGAATTAAAATTTAAAAAGTAAATAAGAAAAGCTAAAAGGAAGTTCAATAAATTTCTCCAATTATACATTTATATTTTAATATTATAAGTAAGCAAAAGAATAACAACTTTTGCTATGATCGTCTTAATAATCTGGATAACATTTTTTGTGAAACTTATGACTCTAAAACTTTCAATTACTTGTTAAAATATTAGATAGACGATCTTTTAGTATTTCATCAATGAAATGTTTTTATATTGACCATTATTTGACCATCTATTTAGTTAGCTTGTGCTTCATAACATGAACTATTATTAAAAATTTCTTAAGGGTTGTTCTTTCACTTTAATTTAAAATAATTAAACAATATGTTTTAAATATTATCTAAATTATCATAACATAATAAGTCAATCTTCAATATTCAATTTAATGTACACATATATATGTCAATCTAATGTGATTCCTTTTTTTATTTTTTTTCCCCTTTTTTAAGCATAAAATCTGCAAATATATTATGTATCTTAGGTAGAGTCAAAGTCTCTTGACGTAACACCATTTACTCCAAATATAATAATCACAAGCACAAAATTAATTATCTTTTCATGAATTTGGTTATGCAAAAATATACAAATTAATGTGCTTTAAGTTGTCGCATTACTTGCTATCTATTTCTTCTTCATTTTCTGAAAAACTTATAGGTTTTAGGCTTAGAGTTATCACAGTTGTAACAACGATTATGCTTTCGAGGCCTTTATAAATCTTTTTTTCTTCTCAATTTCTGAATTGCCTTTCTTTTGATTCTTGCTTGCCTTCTTGGTTGGGGTTCTTCGTCCTTGTTCAATTTGCTTGATAGTTGTTCTTATAACTTGTGTATGGACTTCCTCATCTTCTTTTCTTGTATAACTACGTGTGACTGAAATGGATTTCTCTGCTCGTGTTTAGTCATGAAATAGAAATAATTAGTTTTAAATATCTTTTTTTTTTTTTTGCTACTTTATTTTTGCTACTTTTGCATGAGAGCATCCTGTGTCACGTATCAAAATTTTGAGACATATTTCACCTTCTTGAATTTGTGTGAAATCGGCACATTGCCTTGAACAAGAGAACTCCTCTAAGAACTAATATTTGTGATGTCTCCTTGAGCAAGTATATGTTATCAGAAAATATATATATATATATGGAGAGAGAGAGAGAGAGAGAGAGAGATGAAACAAAGTATTGCCATAGAAAATTACTATGAATAAGTTGCTAAATACTAAAAATGTATATTTCTATCCTATAAACGAATCATCAAGCCATCTACTTTATTGAATATCTTGAATATACGCTACGAATCCCAGTCTAGTACTGGATGTTACACTGGGTTCTCTAGAATTCCCAAACTAATTAATTGATGATGAGATAAAGACTAGTATAAGACGTAAATTGGATAAAAATCTTAATTTTAATATATAAGATAATGCAAAATGAATGTAAGTATTTGACTTATATATTGAGTTCCATCGTAATCCAAAAATAAATTTAGTTAATGATAAAAAATCAAGACATTAACCAAATAGATATCTGTCAATGAGAATCGTCGCTTCATCTCTTCAAAATATCCATTGGAAAAAGAGTATGAAAGGCGTTTTGAAACCCCTACTATTCATTCATTTAGTTATGTTCAAAATCTTAAACTTTTGCAAGTGTTTCTTCACTTGTGTATGTGAGAGCACCTAAGCCTCTACTCTCGAGTGCCTAGTCACCAGCATCTAGTAAATAAGCACTTTGAATTCTCTATTTCAATTCAAGTTTTATCTTTTATTCCATTACTTAGATGCATATGTCAAGTGTATGATATTCACAACCTTGTGTTTTATAAGAAAATATTTAATATGGCACATATTTATGACACGTAATAGGAGATGAAATACCATTTTGAAATAGAGGATCCTAATTGATAAATAAGAGAAAACTTTTGGGATTCTGTTGCTTGGGTGCCAATTTTCTATTTTTTCCATTTGTTTTTCCTGAAGTGTTGCAGCTTATAATTAGAAACCTTCTCTATTCTCTAGTTGCTTATTTTTGCACTTGTGGCTCCCAAGCACTGACTCTTTAGCACCGGGATGCCTGCTTGGCTATTTACTCTTATCTAAATTCTGTGACTCTTTTGTATTTCTAAAGTTGTTAGGCTATCTTACATCTTTTTATTAACTCTATAATTTAGGTTACATTCCTTAAACACGTGTAATATGAAATGTTTGTCTGACTCGGATTCTTAAGAAGGTGATGCATGTATTTTTTAATTACCAGGAAGATGTTTCATATACTTAGAGTTATTTATTATGAATGGTGTATTTAATTTGGGTTAAATACAAGTTACCCCCGTATTATGTATAATTGGCAGGTTCTACCCTAATTTTAGAAAATTTGCAAAATTCCCCCTGTATTTTGCAAAATCACATTCACTTGCCCCAACTCTTACTTTCAAAATTTTGAATTATGGAATGACACAAATACCCCTATCCAAAAAAGCCTGAGTTCATGACTTCATTCTCCTGTTCTTTGCTTATCAATCTCCACTCCAATTTCCAAACCCTAGTTTTTTTTTTTAAGAATAAACTGCTTCATTCCAAACTGTTGATTTTTGCTATGTGTACATGCAAAATTATATAGATCTCCACCCATAATCGACTCAATTGAAGAGGATGAGGTTAGCTTCTTCATTTCAATTTTGTTTATTTTGTTCCATTATGCATATCGATTTCCGCCAGTAATCCATGCTTTTTGTTAATAATCACAAAGATATCAGTACAAATCTCCATTTTGTTGAGAGAAACCAGAGCCCATTTTTTTTCAAAATCCTAATATTTCAAAAAATACTGAATCTCATGGGATTGGAAAAAAATATGGAAATTTATCAACTGAATGTTATTTTGATAATTCTCATGCAAATGGGAATCTTTGAGTGGGTTTCATGGTTGGAGTGATATGGCTCAGTTTCGTTCACTTCCATAAAGGTGTTCTTGAATCTTGATGAATGCATGAGATGGGATTTTAGGATATACACTGATTTTAATGGTGAAGAAGAGTTAAAATGTGGGAGAAAGTTGGTCTGCAGATTTAATACACAAAAATAGGTCAAATTGTCTTTTTAGGGGGTAAAAGCTATGAAATATGCATCCTCTTCCCCACAAAAAGCACGTGCATCACCTGCAGTGGCGTTGAGGTGGTTTCAGTGTGATTTTGCAAAATATGGGAGGATTTTGCCAATTTTCTAAAATCAAGGGGAACTTGTTAATTAGACATAATACAGGGGGTAATTTGTATTTAACCCCATTTAATTTGGTTTGTCAAGAGATCTCCTTGTATATATGCCTATTATACTCTCTTAGGTAAATTTGGATAGAAGTCTTAAGTCATGTGAAATAGCAGTCCATTGTATAAAAGATGATTTCTGTTTCAGGTGTGACTTTGCCCATCTGGCTTTAAAAAAGTTGTAAAGTCACAATATGTCTTTTTAGTTATTTTCCTCTGCCCTTATCACCCAAGCATTTGTCACTTCATCCAAGCCACTCGAGACAATCTTTAAGCAGCCCAAGTTCCTGTAAACTCTGAACACTCATGACTATGATCAGCAGTCTAAATGTTCTTTGATTATGTCAGTCAGAAACAACTTATGTCAAGTCCAGAAATCATCTTACTACTTAGAGGTCCCGATCCAGTTGGGGCATTAAAACTGAGTCTTAGTTTTCCTGTATACGACATCGTTAGGAATTTCAGCCACCAAAACCGCTTTACAAGACCTAAATATGTCAATATTTGAATTAATGGGTGTGCCCTCTGGGCCAAGCTACAGTGAAAGCATGATGTTAGAGTTTTCGTGGATGTTTAAGCCATATATTTCCACAAAAGCATCATCTTTCTGACAGTGTTTTGATGTATGATTCTTGTTGCAGCATTTAAAGCATGAAGTAGCAATGATGTCAAGGAAGATAGAGCTACTGGAGAATTCCCAGAGGTTAACTCTTGTCTAGGTTTTCACTTTTCCGTACTGCACATAAGGAAATTTAACTTATGAAATGAATTTAATTTGGGTGTATCAGGAAGCTTTTAGGACATAATCTTGGTACGTGTTCCATGGAGGAACTTCAAGATATCAACGAGCAGCTGGAAAGAAGCCTTAAGAACATAAGATCCAGAAAGGTATATATTTGTACATATCCATACTTTCTTTGTTTCTTGAGAATAAATTCTTTCACCTTCTTTAGATACACAAAAATTGTATTGAAAGGATTGTGCTTCATCTATAATTCTTTTCATATAACTAGAAAGTATTTAAAATTGAATATTGCACCTAACTGAAAATGAACAAAATAAACATAAAAATAGAGCTATATGATAAACTAATGTTTGATTGTTTATATTCCAGGATCAACTATTTAAGGAGGACATTGAAAAATTACAAACAAAGGTGTGACAAACTATGAATTCGATTTAAGTTATACTGTTTACTTTATCAAATTTGTTGTACCGGAGTTTCTTTGATAATTTCAGGAGAAATTTCTGTTGGAAGAAAATAAAAGACTGCATGAGAAGGTAAGATTTTAAATCATCCCCTTCTTTGAACATTCTTAACTGTGTTAAACTTTGATTAGTAGATTGATTACTGCAAATTAAAATCATAGCATGATCGATTACTATGTTGAATTTGAGCTCACTGCTACAGTCATACATTTGATTTATGCTTATTTGTTCTTTTTTTTATTTTATTTTATTAATTTCTTGTTGCTTTTCTCATTTGTTGGGATAGTATTCATTATGGACCAAATTGACATTGTGATAATGGGCGGAGATTTGGGCGGTAAATGGACAGGTTGGCGAGTGTTTGGATTGGATCCACAATAGGTACTTAGGTTTGTAAATGGGAAGGATTTCGCTTTGAATCCAATCCAGAACTTAGAATCTTTAACCGATTAAAATAGTTTATAAATCATATTCGATTATAAAAATTCCGAACAAGCACTAATGTCCGTGTACCTTTCCATGAATAAATTACATAACAATTTATGTATGGTGGTCATGTGCCACTTAATCATTGATATATGTTGTATTTATTTGGGTCATTTAGAATGATGTCTGTTTATTTAATAGAAAACAAAATTATGTCCCTTGACCTTTAGACTATGTTGATTGGGATTGATCAGATTAGATCGGATTGGATTGAAATATGTGGTATTTTGATAGTTTATGAATGTACTTGGCAACAAATGATTAATATAGTAGTAGGGGTAGCAAATTGGTTTGTTGGGTTAATTGAGTTTGGTAGGGTTTAAACGGGTTGAGTTTGAAATTGGTTGGATTCGATATAGCCTCAAATATGTGGGTAAACAAAAGGGTTGGATGCATGTGTCCAAGGCATGAAACCATTGACATTTTTCTTTAATATACATGAGGTAGTACATTTCAATATTCATGTTCCTTGATCACTTAGTGAATATTTTTTATGTAATTTTTATATTTTTATACCTTTTCATTTTGGGATGTTTTAATTATTTTGCATGTTGTATGCGGCTTTAACTTACATGGCTAAAGAACTTTGTATGGAAGAGTAATGATGGTTTAGAGTTGATACCCAACATAATATTTTCTCTACTTTTCATAAACAATATAATTTATTCCAATTCTAGAAGGGGAAAGAAAATGAACTTATTGAAATTAAGGAATGATAACTTTAATACATTCTTTTACTATATTGTCAATATTTTGATCACAATTTTTTCTATTTATAGATATGTCTTCTCTACTAGCTAAATTAGTTGTGAATAGAGAAAGGTAGAGTTCCAATACTACTACATACTGTTTCTTTGATTAACACACATCTATACATAGTATACTTCTGTATATATACATATAATTATACGATGTATCGAGAAAGAATGAAATTAAGAGTAAAGTTGCTTATCTGAGGAGAGACCTAATTTCGGTGTCTTAGAAGTCGGGTGTTAATTATATATAATGTGTTTTATAGATTGGATCCATTTAGATTCATATCAAAATATCTAAACCAAACGTAACCTAAAACTCGTCAGATTGAGTTGAACCTATGAATTCAAATCCACTGTGCCACTGAACTCTTGGTTGCATGATTAGTCATATAGCTTGACTACTCAAGTAGTGTACCTATTGTAAATAATTGTTCTTATATAATCTCTCTTTCATATTTGCTGTATATATGTATTTGAATCCTGAAATTAATGTATTAAAAATCGATACCGACAGAATGGGCTGAAGCAAAGGCATGTGCAGGACAAAGAACAGGAAGAAATTGGGAGCGGCAGCCTAAGTACACAGTGCTCGGACGTGGGCACTGAATTGTGTATTGGCCCACCAACGACAAGGAAGCTCTCTTGACGCAAATCAAATAATAGAGGAAGAGTTTCTTTGATAGAGAACGTGTGGAAATTTCTTAGTACGTAGAAGCCCATTAGTAATTAGGTAATGTATAACATTTCAATCATTCGTTTAATAAGACAAATTGAGGATGTGTTTTTGACATACCCTAGTAATTATCTCTTATTTGATAAACCATATTAAGGAATGTATTTTGGTATTTTACTATATTATCCTTTTGATATTATTTGTGCTAGTTGGTATGAGTAAATAATTTTTTTTTTTTAAATTGATAGGTCAAATGAAAAAAACCAGCTAAACCTTAATAAATAAATAAATAAATAAACAAATAAATAAATAAATAAACATAAACAAGTAAATTAAAAAAAAAAGAAATAAATATATAATAATAATAAGAAAAAATTGCAATTTTAGTCCCACAACTTTAGGCGAATTCAATTCCTAGTCCCATTCATTTCAAAATATCCAAATGTGTTTTGGTATTTTACTATACTATCCTTTTGATATTACTTGTGCCAGTTGATGCGAGTAAATAATTTTTTTTTTTAAATTGATAGGTCAAGTGAAAAAAGGCAGCTAAACCTTAATAAATAAATAAATAAAAACAAAATAAACAAGTAAATTAAAAAAAAAGAAATAAATAAATAAATAATAATAATAAAAATAATAATAATAACTGATCAAATTGGATCAATTTATTAAACCATGGAAGCCCCTTCTTGGAATAATAACATCCAAAGAAAACCATGATAACTAGTAATGAAGATGGCCATTGGTGTCGTACGTGGTCTACTTCTCGAAGTTGATTGATACAAAATTTTAGATCACCTCCTTTTCCGGTTATTTTATTAATAGAGTCTCATTTTCAATTCAATTTCATTATGTATTAGATTCTTTGTTTTGATCCAATCAATTGAGTGTAGATGCGAGTACTGTAAATAAAGCAACCAAAGAAAAGGAAGGTAATTAGTAATCAAAATCGCTAGTAGTATCGTGATTTGGTCCACATTGAGAAGTCAACGGATATGGATGAAATTCTATACGTACACTTTGTTTTCCTTGTTATTTTTACATTTAGATGCAAATACATTCTCGTATAAAATTAAATATTAATACATGTTAACTGAATAATATCTTTTATTAATACATGTTAGAACAATATCTTATCGATGTAATTGATTTTCATACTTCAAGATGCATGAATTTAATTATCTGAAAACAAATTATACTGTTCGAATAAAAAAGAAAAAAAAAAGTAACAAAAGAAAAACCAACGGTCTTTTTCTCAATTATTAATTAAGGTTTGTTGCCAATTACTACATTTGCACCAATCTCCGGCACAAACTTTTCCACCTAGTACTGTCGAATGGTACCAATAATATCATTTTAAGGAGGATTATTTAATTAATGTGTAGCTAATGTTGTACTAATTATTAATTGTAGATATAATTAATACAATCTGGCCTGGACCCGAAGCCTGGAAACCTTAAAAAGCAAAGTCTAGGTGTGGAAATAATTTTCGTGTACATAATAAAAAACATGATTTCATTAATTATGCCACATTAGGCATTTTTTGAGGTAAAGTTGGTATTAACGTTGTACCATTAATTATTTGGGATGCACACATTTATGAATGAAAGAAAAGTCACCACTTGGTTACATAATTATTTTAATATTATTGTAGTAGATCTCTTCTCACTCAACTACCCTTCAGTTTTTAATTTCCTGATTATAGTACAGTACAAAAACAGAAGACTAAATTTAATAATGGTGGGCTTCTGGTTCCCCCTAAGCTACTTACTCTAAGATTTTAATTTCTAGCATTAATTTTCTACTGTGTATTTTTTGATGAAACAATAATGTCCGTGATTTCAATTTAGAGGGTGTTTGGGTGAGCTTATAAGCTTTTCAAAACATCTTATAAATAAGATGTTATAGAGTATTTGGTAAAATTTTTCAAAAAGATCTTATTAGTTTCCAAAATAAGATGTTAAGTGCTTATAAGCCCTTTTTAGAAAAGTAAGAAAATCCTATATTATTTTTAAGCTCTTCACGTGCATCTTCATTTTTAACTATTTTAATGACAAAATTGTTATTATTAACATCTTATAAGCTAAAATATTTTATTTTATCCAAACACTTTAACTACTTATTTTTAAAATAAGATAAAATTTCTTATAAGATATTTTAAATAAGCTTAGCCAAACACCCCCTAATTAATTTCAAATTCTATGATCGAAGTCAAATGTAATACATTATAAATTTTTTGGTAGGAAACATAGATGCTACCTCAAAAAATCCATATATTGAGTGACTTGCTACAATGTGTTTATTGGGTATGCGAATAACAAAATGCGAGCTATTCTACAATGTTAAAGATGACGTCATTGATAATGAATGAGATTTATAGTAGCCAGTCTGTACAATTTGTGCAAGTACATTATATTTGGTATTATCCATTGTCTCATGAGACACTGAATCTATGATTTAACAATTAGGTCGAACAATCGAGTCAAATCCAAATTGGGTTTTGACTTGAATAAAAAGGTGCAATCTTGATAGCAACACGATCATTGTAGCCTAACCCATGTCACCTTTTGTTGGCTTCAATATTAGTTGTATGATCAAGCATTTCTTGTTATGATGAAAATTAAATTTTCTGTAAGCAGATTTCAAAATTAAATTTTTGCTATAATTTAATTTAGCAATTCATAAAAGAAAAAAATTCTTAGAAATATGAATATCACTTTATATGAAAAGAAATAGAATTTTGGGATGATTAAAATTTTAAATATTGCTTAAATTTAGCCTCCTCTAAAATTCCATTCCATGTACATTTAAAACGGGATCCATGACATTATAATTTATTAATTATAATTTATTAACATGAAAAGATTGTAAAGCCCTTGTTCTTGTCCTTCCTGAAAAAGTTGTGTGACATGATACTATTTTTTTTTATATACATATATTGTTTACATAAAGTGTGCCTTCCGTAGCACGTTGGTCCCAAGGTACAATTCTGTCTAGATCACTGTAGTGTCCCAAATTTTGTTATCAAATTATCATATTACAATTGGTGACATGCAACTATATATAAACACACGTATTTTATTATCAACTCATAATTGGATAAATATCTTCTTTTTATTTTTCTTTCTTTTTTGTGATGGAGATTGAACATTGACTTCTCCTTCAAGGGAAAGACGATGATACCACTTCATTCACAAAAATTCCACAATGGATCAAATGCTTATAAACATACTATGACATTAATTTTGATGGGATGGCATATTACTTATGACTTTGTGAAAATTTGCATCAATTAATACCCTAATAATCTAGGAAACTAGCCCGAATATATTGATTGATAAATTAAATTTATTTTATAATTGCATGCACCAATCAAAAGATTATGGGCAACTATTTGATATACATTGAACAAATAAAAATAATTGTTAAAAATGGCCAGTGGACCTAACTTATACCAAAAACTAGCTCAAAGGGTAATTAAAGAAATATGAGATCACACGAGAAGACTATTGGTTGTACACTTAATCGATATATGATTCTGATACACCTCATACATGCCTATGGTTGGAATACATATGGACCATGAAGCAGCATATAAAATAGATGGTTCAACACTAGGTAGCCCAATCTCAAGAATAAACACGGTTCTAATACTATATTGAAAACGGCTTTTGAATCTAACTTATTGAAAAAACTAGCTCAAGAAGTAAGTGCTAGATAAGATTGTATAAAATGATCATTACCCATATCATACACTTAATCAAAGTAAGATTCTAGCTACCAATAACATATTTAATGGTAAATGAAATATATAATACATGCTCATTTAATATAGAAGAACAAGTCCATAATTGTTCCCAGTCTATTATTTGAGCTAGTAGCTCCACACATTGACATCATCATACAATTATGTCCGAGGATAACATTGTACTATTCTTAAACGTGTAATTCCTTAAAAATAATAATTATTAAAAATGCACATGATCTAAATCATTCTAAAAACATGTAGCTCAAGACGTAAATATTATCCAAAATTATATGAGGAGATCACCACCACCAATACACTTAACCGATTTGAAATCCTAACACACCCCCTACATTGCCAATGCTAGATATTTGGAGCGTAGAATAATATAAAATTGACTATCTAACACTAGGTAACATAACATCATCACTATGTTTGACTCTAATACTACATTGAAAATAACTTTTGCGCCTATAAACTACCTCAAGAGATGAAAATTCATTGAAATTATATATACAAAGATCACTTCCTGTATACTTAAATGATGTGAAATTCTAGCAATAACACATTGAATTATACATAAGATACATAATACATGCTCGTTAAATATATTATGAGTCCATAGCTTTTTCCAGTCCATTATTTGAGGTTGTAGCTCCACACATTCGCACCATCATACAGTTATGTCCGAGGACAACATTGTGTTATTCTTAAACGTACAATTCCTTAAAAATAATAAATACAATTATGCATGCCAAGATTGAATTCATCCACCCATTTTCGTTAACTTTTGACAGGTTGATCAATTTGAAATAGGACCCACCAATAATTATTACCACAATGCGTGGCTCTCCACTATGTTGAATACGACAAATACCTCATCAATTCCCAAATGTGTCGCATCAAAATTCAAGGCCAAATGGTCCAGACTGCGTCCATGTCGGCGGGTCCTATACATGTCCGTAGATGAGGTTAGGACCAAACCAACCAAGTGGACAAACCACCTAATATAGAGAAGGTCACCCCAGTCACGTTAGCTATTTGTACTTAATTAACGGCTAACGACCCAATAAACCTCGTAGTTATGTATAAACTTACTCGATCAAGGTAGTTTTTCTTATAACATGAGTAATAAAAATTGAGGGATGATGTGAAAATTAATAATAAATATATAGTGACAATTTTTAGCATATTTGTTGTTATTATATTAACATTATACATGTGTCACTTATTCTTCCTAATCACTAAAATACTAGCTTTTTTACATTTCTGTAGAAATATATTGTGACAAAAAGAAAATTATTATATACTAGGCATGCTTATATTGACAAAATGAATGCCATTGGCATTTCACACGTTTTAATAATGATAGATTTTACATAATCACAAATTTTTTTGCAACTCATATTGCATTTTCTTTTTGCACTCAAATTAAATTTGAAAATTGCAATTTATAAATAACATAATATAATGATATATTTTATATACCAATATGGTCAATGATTTGGAAAAACTCATTGACATTCGAGTGCACAGTGAGACTTCATAAGTTTTGAAAAAATATGATCATAGAATTCCAGTCAAATACTTACATCAATTGAAAAATATAATTTTCTAAACAAAGAAGACATCCAAAATGGCACAAATTCAAGATAACCTAGTTGAGTAACTCCATCAACGTATTTAAATATTAGAGAACATAGTAAATCTTGAGAAAATTGCAAAAATAGTCTTGTAACTTGATCTTACCCACAAAAATGAATATTAACATATCGAGCAAGAAAACTCGTCCTAGAAGTTTTTACGTTTTTGTAATTTTTATCCTTTAGGCCCAATCTGGGCTTATCTCTTATCCCGCTTCTTACATGTATTTTTGTCTTACGTGGCATTTGTATTTTTTTCGCTCTTGCATATGTGATCTTTCCACTTGGATTTAAAGACACAAGAGTTAGAAAAAAGAATAAATTGCAAACATTGGTCATGTAACTTAACCCTACTAGCAAAAGGACATTAACATATTGAACATGAATCGTTTCTGGAAGTAATTACAGTTGCCTCTTTTTCCTAACAGCAAAATTGGACTCCAGAACACCAAAACTTGTCATTATCCAATACAACCAATCTCAAAACATCCAAAACCTTACTTTCAACAAAAAAATAAAAAATAAAAAATACAAACACAGACTCCTTAATTCAAGTAAACCAAAGAACAATTACAATCATTCACACAAAATCAATAGAGTCTTCATGTTTTTTCAATTTTTTATTCAACATAACAATTTCTATTTTAGCCTTATCCTTGAACTATTCTTCCATCTCCAGCTTCTTCTTACCCTTGCAACATATCGAATCATTCTTGCAGTAATGATCTTAGCTCTTGTACACAATGAGTTATCAACTGATTGGAAGAAAGAACAACCGTGAATGTGAATCACAATTATATCTCCGCAAAAGCAATCCACCAGTGCTGGTATGTCAACCATCTTCATTAGTGTTGTTTGATTTTTTTTTTTTATTTTTGAGGATCAAAAAAAGTAGTTAGGCTTAGGAATTGGGGAAATAATTGGGGAAGAAGGAAAAATGCTTCATTCTTTATACTGGGGCCCCCTTTACTTTCTTCTATCTTGCTCCAAAATCTAAATATAATACGACAATGCACCTGGATAAGAGCTCAAAGACATTAAGCCACTTAAATCGAAACAAAGCAAAATCCAGTAATTAATATTGAAAATCTTAAATTTGTCACAATGAAAATAATTTAAAAGCTTATGTTGTGATTGGCACGAATCAAATTTGGATTTATGCTTAAATTACATGTTTAAAAGATGCTTATTGGTTTTATGGATTAGTGTCAATTATTGGTTGAATCCATAGATATTTGTAGTGTGTTATGGGGCAAATGTAAGTTATCCCACGTTGAAATTTCTAAAGCTTTGAAGTATAAGCACAAGGCCCACATAGGAAACTTTATCCAAGTCATGTGAACTTCTTGTTATAAAGGAATCCCACATAAAAAGATTGTAAAAATGGGATGGACTTATGCTTATATAAATAACTTGTCCCATATGGAAAGTTGAAGGATGAGTTGGGGCTTAGTTTGGCTATATAAAAGCTGAGCATGATTGCTAATGAACACAACACACCAAAGCATTCTATATCCCTACTTTTAGATAGTTGTTGAACTATTAGCTTCGGCGATTGAGTGCTGCTCAAGGTGAAGCTATGTATAGTGTAGTACGTTGCTTCTGAATTGTCTTATCCTAGGAGAAGAGTTGTTGTACCCTTTGCACCAATAGAGGGCAATGTTTTCTTCAAGGCAAGCAGTCTTCAGTCTGCAATTCGATTTTGGTTCAGTTCTGTTATGATACAGAACTGTGAGATAAGTGATATCATTCTCTTGCTTTGTATTTTGGTAGATAAATATATATAAATATTTTAGAACACTGTCCTGTTGATTATCTGTGCTTATTTGATAATCTGTTGTATCCCATTTCCCAACAATCTTGAAGAAAACGTTTTGTATTTTGAAACATGTTTATATATTTGATATGGCATCTAGTTCTACACGTGGTTATGGTACTGGCTCTATGTTGTCAGCCAAAGTTGACCCTTTTGGTTTGTCGAAAAAATTTTCAAGTAAGTTTTTCAAACGCTGGCAACAATGAATGAAAATTTGGCTTACGATGAAAGGTCTTCTTTCGATAATTTAGGAGACTAAGCCAGAACCAACTGATACCGATTCTAAAACGACTGAAATTGCCGCGTGGTCGGAATGGGATCAAATTGTTCGAGGAGTTATCATGTCTGCCTTGTCGGATGTACTCTTCGATGTACATTGTTTCAATTCCTACATGGCAAAGTCACTGTGGGATGAATTGGACAAGAAATATAATACTGAAAAGTAAGGGCTCAAGAAGTATTCTATTTCCAAGTTCCTAAAGTATCGGATGGTTGAGGGCAGGTTTGTAACTGAACAGACACATAAGCTAATCAATTTAAAGCATTCTCTTTCTGATGCTGGAATGAAACTTCCCGAAAAGTTTCTGGTTATGTCCATTATGGATAAGTTTTCCAAATCTTGAAAAAATTTTGGAATGACACTCAAGCATAAAAAATAGAGGATAACTCTAGACAATCTTATGATTGCCATAAGTATTGAAAAACATCAAAATCAAACTCATGATGTTCTAGTTGAGTACCAACCACATGCGAATTTGATAGCAGGAAAAAAAATCCTAAGACAAACCATGTAACCCCTGACTCTAAAGCCATCAATAAAGACAAGTCCAAGGTCAATAAGGGATCGAAAGCAGATAAACCATATTGGAATTGTGAACAGATGCGTCATTGGGCTAGAGAGTGTCTCTTCAAGAAAGCCAAAAACAAACTGACGTGTACTGAAATGGTTAATATCATCATGGTTGTGGGAGAACCTAACAATCCTAGTACTTCGGAAACAACAGTTGATTGGTATGTTACAATCAAAACTGAAATCCTAACTATATATGAACCGCTTGATTGATTAATAGACACTGGGGCCAATGTGCACATTTGTGCTGATAAGTCGCTTTTTGTGTCTTACCAGCCAATCAATGGAAAATCTATAATGATTGGAAACTCCAGTGCTGCCCAAGTGCTTGGGATAGGACACGGGGACCTGAAGTTTCCTTCGAGACGCACACTGTCTCTGCAAAGGGTGCATCACGTTCCAACAATATGAAAAAATATAGTTAGCGATTCCATATTAGTTAGGGAGGGTTGTGAGCTTTCGTTTAAATTTAATAGAGTTGTAATTCAACACTATAGTGTGTTTATTGACAAGGGACACTTATCTTATGGCTTGTTCAAAATAAGAGTTGACTATGCTGATTCTTCTTTGGGTAATAACGTTGAATATTCTGATCCTATGTTTGTGAATGTTGTTGAATCATCTAATGTATGGCATAGCCATTTGGGGCATTTGAACTTTGGTTCCGTAAAATGGATGATGAATTTGAATCTGACCCCTAAACATGAGATTGAACGCAACAATAAATGTCAAGTATGTGTTGAAGCTAAACAAGTAAGAAAGCCATACCATTCGATTGAAAGGCATTCTGAAATACTTGACTTAGTTCACACTGATATTTGTGAGTTTAATGGAATCTTAACGAAAGATGATAAAAAATACTTTATCATCTTTAGATATTGCTATATTTATCTAATGAAACATAAAGATGAGGCACTGAAAAAATTTATCATATTTAAGAATGAAGATGAAACACACATTGGCAAAAAACTTAAACGGTTAAGGTCAGATAGAGGTAGAGAGTACGAGTCCAATCTCTTCAATGAATATTGCCGAAATTTTGGAATAGTTCATGAAGAGACTCCTCCATACTCTCCCTCGTCTAATGGAATAGCTAAATGGAAAAACAGAACCTTTAAAGACATGATCAACAACCTGCTTTTGAATTTCGGATTGCCTAGGTATATGTGGAGAGAGGCTTTGAATATCGCTTGCCATATTTTGAATAGAGTTCCTCTAAAACACTAAGAAGGCACTTCATTTGAATTCTGAAAAGGCAAACAATCAAGCCTGAAATATTTTCGTATGTGAGGTTGTCTTGCAAAAGTGTTGATCCCAGAATATAAGAGGAAAAAGTTAGGTCCTAAAACTGTTGATGCAGGGTTTTGAGGCTATGTGAAAACAAGCTATGCATTTAAATTTCTAGTGATTAAATCAGAAATCCTTGGCATAGATGTTAACACAATAGTGGAATTCCCTGATGTTACGTTCTTTGAGGACGTGTTTCCCATGAAGACGGGAGTACCTCAAGAAGTTTCTTTAGATTTAGCTCTAATATCTTCATCAATTCCTGAACAAATGAAAAGGATGACAAAGGTGGGTATTAATCCAAGTAGTTCTAATTCTATATCTGAAGAATTAAATGAACCCAGACGGAGTAAGAGAACGAGAGTTATCAAGTATTTTGAAAGTGATTTTATCACTTACAATATCGAAAACAACCCTGTAACCTTTGGAGATGTTATGGCTTCATCAGAAGCAAAGTATTGGAAGGCTGCTATCAAAAGTGAGATGGACTCCACTGTCTCCAATGGGACATAGGAACTGGTCGATCTCCCTCCGTGGTGTACTACGATTGGATGTAAATGGATCTTTAAGAGGAAACTTAAATCTGACGCAACCATAGGTAGGTTTAAAGCCAGACTGGTTGCCAAAGGTTTAAGGTAGAAAGAGGGAATAGATTTCTTTGATACTTATTCCCCTGTGGCTCGTTTGACTACAATTCGGATGCTCATAGCATTGGCTTTTATATATAATTTCCCAATTTACCTAATAGATATGAAAACAGCCTTTCTGTGTAGTGATCTCGAGGAGAAAATCTATATGGATTAGCCTGAGGGATTTGCAGCTCCTGAAAATGAGCGAAAAGTTTGTAAGCTTGTTAAATCTCTTTACGAATTGAAACAAACACCTAAACAATGGCATGACAAGTTTGACAAAACTATTATGTCTTTTGGCTTCATCGTTAATGATAATGATAAGTGCGTCTACTGTAAGATTAAGAGTAATAACTGTATTGTGCTATGCCTATATGTAGATGACATTCTGTTAATAGGATCGAATATCGAGATAATTAATGAGGCAAAATCATTTCTGAAAAGTAAGTTTGAAATGAAGGACATGGGTGAGGCTAATGTGATTCTTGGACTTAAGTTGATTCGATCAACTGAAGGTATAGCTATTTCTCAATCTCACTATGTTGAGAAGATAATTGAGAAATTTGGCTATAAAGAGAGTAAAATCGCTAAGACTCCATATGATCTTTCTGTGGCACTTTTAAAAAACGAGAGTGGTATTCTTGTATCTTAGTTAAGATATTCTCAAATTATTGGTAGCTTGCAATATCTTTCAAATGGCTTGAGACCAGATATTTCATTTGTTGTCTCAAAGCTGGCAATGTATATAAGTTGTCCCAATAGAACCCATTAGGAGGCTTTAGACAGGATACTTTGGTATCTGAAGGGCATAGCATCACTTGATCTGCATTATGGCAGATTCCTTGGAGTCCTTAAGGGATATAGTGATGTAAGCTGGATAGCCAAAAACTCTGGTACTAATGGGTGTACTGGGTATATATTTACCCTCGGGAGGGGGAAAGAGGACAGTCTCTTGGAAGTCTGTAAAACAAACTTTGTTAACTCGATCAACTTTTGAGGCAAAGTTGTGTGCTTTGGACACAACTGGGACTAAGGCTGAGTGGCTGTATGGATTAATGATTCAATTACCTATGGTAAGCAAGTCTTTTTCGGTGACCGCCATGCATTGTGATAGCCAAAACATAATTGCAAAAATCAGAAGTTCAAAGTTTAACCAAAAGACTAAGAGACACATCTAAGTTAGACTGAAGTCTATAAGTGAGCTTGTGTTTGACAGGGTCATGGCTATTGATTTTGTTGGTACCAAAGATAATGTGGTCGATCCTTTGATTAAAAAACTTGAGTTGTCCTTAGTTCATAAATCCAGGCTGGGGATGGGACTGAAAAACCCATGAGTGATACATTTGTAGTGGGAACCCAACCTACCAAGTAGGGATCCTACGAGAAAGGTTCAATGTGGTATAAATAAGTTGTTGAGTATATCTGTAGCACCTAATTATGATTGATACTCTGTATCTGTGTGTCTATCCTCTGGTATGCCTTGTAGGTACTGATAAATGCAAGTAAAGTAAGAGTTCTAACTCTGAATAGGGTCGAGTCAATTTTGACAAGATGTAAGCAGTGCATCCCTGGAGATGCCCAGCTAAGCGAATGGAAGTTGTTTGACCGCAACTAGAGGAAATGGGTTATTCCTCGAAAACGTTCATGAATAGGATCGGGATATATGGCCATAATGTGTCAATCCTAAAGATCAGCACATAGTTGTGTGATTTGTTGTTACCAATGGACGCCACCACACCCAAGGGCCAAATTCAAAGTATCGATCCATTTGTCCTTGTGATGGCAGAAGCTGGATAACTTAGGTTGTGATTCAAACCGGGAGGTACCATAACTGAAAGCAAGTCACTAAAATCCTAATAGTCCAAACACCATGGATTGGTAGGGGATTGTTGTGATTGGCACGAATCAAATTTGGATTTATGCTTAAATTACTTGTTTAAAATATGCTTAATGGTTTTATGGATTAGTGCCAATTATTGATTGAATATATAAATATTTGTAGTGTATTGTGGGGCAAGTGTAAGTCATCCCATGTTGTAATCATTAAAGCTTTGAAGTATAAGCACAGCTCCCACATAGGAAACTTTATCAAAGTCATGTGAACTTCTTGTTATAAAGGAATCCCACATAGAAAGATTATAGAAGTGGGATGGACTTATGCTTATATAAATAACTTGTCCCACATGGAAAGTTGAAGGATGAGTTGGGACTTAGTTTGGCTATATAAAGGTTGGGCATGATTGTTAATGAATACAACACACCAAAGCATTCTATATCCCTACTTTTAGATAGTTCTTGGACTATTAGCTCCGGTGACTGATTGTTGTTTGAGGTGAAGCTACGTATAGTGGAGTACGTTGCTTCTGAATCATCTTATCCTGGGAGAAGATTTGTTGTACCCTTTGCACCGATAGAGGGGCAACGTTTTCTTTATTCAAGGCAAGCAGCCTTCAGTTTACAATTTGATTTTGAGTCAGTTCTGTTACGATACAGAACTTTGAGATAAGTGATATTATTCTCTTGTTTTGTATTTTGGTAGATATATGTATATATCATTGTTTTATAACACTGCCCTGTTAATTATCTGTACTTATTTGATAATCTGTTGTATCCCCGTTTCTAACAGTTTATTGTTAGAAATTAAACTTGATGACTAGAAACCAAATTTAAAATATACTATGAGTGATTTGGAAATCGCTTTTAGGAACAAGTTTTGAAACCATGCCATGGGGATAACAATAGCAAAGTTGTTCCATAACATCCTCTTTCACTTGTAGAGATTGAAGAAATTTAAAAGAAATTAATGAAAATGGCTGACAATTAAACCAACATTGATGACTTGATTTTGCAAATGGGTAATTATGATTTGAACTTCATGGATATTAGAAAACCTTGGAAGGTGGTTCAATGCATATAGGAATGGGATGCGTGGTTGTTCTTTCTTCTAGTAGGTATATAACCCTTGTTTGCAAGAGCTAGGATTATCTTTTTGAGAATACTCTAGCGTGTAACAACGCATGTTGAGAAGAGTTGAATATCGCAGAGCTCATGGATAAGGCTGACATGACTTGTTTAATAAGAAACTAAAAAAGATGAAGACTTTTTTGATTTGTCACGAAAAGTTGTAATTGTTTTTTGGTTTACTTGAATTAAGGAGCTCGTGTCTGTCAAAAGACAAATTTTGGGCATTTTGAGGCTATTTGTGTTGGACAATGTTATGTTTTGGTATTCTATAATACTATTTTGTCGATCGGAAAAAGTTTTAGAGATGGCAAATGGGCCAACCTGCCCTGCCTTGCCATGAGTTGACTTTTTGTGGGGTCAAGAAATGACCAACCTACCTCGTCCCATGGCAGGTTGGCTAGTTATGTTTTTTTTTTAATTTTTTTTCTTTTTTTCTTTTTTTTTTTGTTTGGATTTTTTCTTATCATCGCCAAATCCAACTAAATCATAATAGCTATGGTTTAAATGAGGATAATTGAAAATGTAGGAGAAAATTATTATGCAATCTATATTCAGAAAATTACAATCAATCGACATTTTAATATTTTCTTCTAATAAATCTATACCGTTACAAGTTAAAGTCAACACAATTAACTTAATTATAAGGATTGGATATTCTAAACTCTATTCTATACACATAAACAAGATACTCACTCATATTAATTATTATAAAATTTTAAAAAAATTAAAACAATAGGCCAACCCAACGATCAACCCATCCCTTGATAGGTTGACCTGCCACAATCTGTGAGTTGAATGAGATTGGTTAATTAATTGGACTTCAAAATGAGTTGGAAATAACCAACTCGTTCCATCAATTTTGGCAGGTTAAACCAACAAACCCGACGGGTTGAGCCCGTTTTGCCATCTCCAAACAAGTTAAAGGACTATATTTGCTACCAAAACTATTCTAGCCAATTAAGTTAATGTCCATTTTTGTTAGTAGGGCCAATTTATAAGTCCATTTTTGCAATTTTTCATTTTTCTAATCCTTGTGCCTCTAAATTCCGGTGAAAATGATATATGCAAGAAAGAGGAAAATACAATGTCATGTAATAAAAGAAAATTAAACGTAAGAAGCAAGCTAAGAGATGCATTGAAATACTACAAGAAATTTGAGCAATTATCATGACTAAAAACTGATGTTAATAGAAAAAGTGATGGTGAAAAACCATTTATTACTGCTTCACCATGACAATAATTCATGATTTTTGTAAGGGTAGCGACAAATCCATCACGATATATAGTCGTAGTGGATGCTTT